>JBCEWB010000012.1:909937-951421 GCA_039654565.1 Peronia peronii | reverse complement strand
ACTTTTTGATACCATTTTTATACGCAGAAAAGGCAGGGCTTTTAAGAGAAAACAAAAACCTAAAATCGCATTTTTTTAGCAAAATCCAAATTTCAGGACCTGCCCCCCTTAAGAAGACCTTACCTAAGACTGAAGTAACTATAGGCCATGAAATATGAAGCCCTCTCTCTCTGCCTCTTGGAGGGCTTGTTGGTGGGTCTTAAATGCGGTCTTGGCACCTATATTTGCTATTAGATAAGCTAATATACTCATGTAGAGACACTTTCTTACTTTCACCACTGCATCTGAATGAGTAAACTCCCCAATCAAAGTTCAGTGATTTTTATCATATAGCAGTGGAAATCTTCACAAAATCCATGTTAAATTTTTCCCTCCCTTTGGCCTGGGTTAGATTTGATTATTATTTTTTAAAAAAATGCATTGCAATAGGGCCTACAATTTAATGTGGCAAGTGAAACACTGCTAGATCTACTCAAAGTGACCTAATGAAATCAGTTGAAGAGGCTTTGTCTTGGAATTCCTTCTATGTAGTCATGTCAGAAAACAGGTTTGGAAACACACTTAGAGGCAGAGTTCAGAAAAAAGTTTTTAATGTACAGAGATAAGAAGTTGTATTTGGTTTAATACTAAAAACTCCATTTTCAGCATTTGACTCCAAATTGACTAATTTTGTCCACAACTTGAAAGCCACTAGTGTGATTTTAAGCACTTTTCCCAGACTGCCACCCATAAGGTGTCTACACAATGACTGTTCTCCCATTACCTGTGGCAACAAATGAGAATTTTATCTGTTTTCATTTCTTACACTGTGTGACAATTCCTAGCCCATTGTCAAATGGCTGTCAATCCAAATTCATGTAATCAGCTGTGCTGAAAAACCTTCATGAATGCATGCATAATCACATACTCACTCTTTTGTATGACTGAAGTGTGGGTCCAGAGATAGGAGAGAAAGATAACATATGTAGTGTATGTGAGCACACACAAGGGCATGCATGTAAGTATACATACTAAAACAAAAACAAAATGCAAAAGAGGAAGAAATGAGTTAGGTAGACAGGTTGATGCATTCATATATTTAGGCAGATGGGATCCAAGCCACTTTTATCATTACTCTTAACAATAAAATTTCTCTGAAGTGAGTAATGTTACTTAGTTAGAACTTTGTAATTGAAAGAAGTGCCTCTTATACATTTAGTTGTCCTGTCTATTTAGTTTAGGGCATTTCAGGAACAGTATTAATTCTTGGCAGAGACTTGACCCCTTCATATTAAGATGACAAGATTTTGTCACTATTGCATAGCTGATGAATATAGTTAGTTTTTCCAAATATTACATAAATATTTCAAAACAACACTTAATACAAACTGCAGTCAGCCTTGGACATGTGTAGAATTTGTTATTTGTCTCTACTGTTTTCTCATTCGCTAACCGCCATTACCTTTCCGACCAAAGGCTTGCTCTGTAATATAAGGTCTCTGATAAAAGCCAGGAATATTGTATTTTAGTTTATTGATAGAATTTTCGGGTAACAGCATTGTTTGCGAATAATGTGTGTGGTTCATACCTTTGAACAACTTATTTACTGTTATATACACTTGTAGACATTTTTTTGTGTTAACTTTGTTGTTATTATACTGGATACTAGCAGAGAGGAGAACATTTGTCCATCATATTCATGCCGACAAATGATAGGAATTTTGTTGCATTATCTCAGATCTTCTGTAATTTGAAAGTGCACATGAGCATCTGTGGCTTGTGGGAAACCTGAAGTATGGAGCACATCCAGCATATTATGTGATAGCAGTTTATCTGGACATTTCAGCACCTTGTCTCTGTGTCTCTGTCCATTGAAGCTGAGGAATATGAAAATAAGAAACAGAAAAAGAGCAAATCATATTGTGAAAGTGCTCTTTCATGTCTCCCACAAACCTGTGAAAGTTTCAGCAATATTTAGTGTGTGTTGATGTGTGGAAATTCTGCTCTCCCACTTCCCTCATAGATTTTTTTTTGCCCGGAGAAGTTTTGCATAACCGCATTCTGATTCAGTATTTTTTGTTTTATTTTGCATAAAAATGAATGACTTTTTGAGAGTAGTGGAAAGCAAAGTATTACATTATTTTTTTAATTCCCTTAAGTTTGGTCATGTGTTTATTCTTGTAGCATTTTCCAAGGAACCATGTTTTTCTCTCAAGCACGACTTTGCTTTTTAGCTTTTGTTTTCATTTCCTTTGATTGATATATTTATCATGTTTGATTTTTGGAAACTTATATTTATCCATTGGTTTCAAGACCATGATTTTCTCGTGGCTTCTATTTCTCCCCATCCTTCCAACAGGTTTATGTCCTCACCTACAAAGCGATACATAATTTATAGGGGCCTCCAGATGTGAAAATATTAGTACACAGGCGACTTTTCACCAAAGCAGCTGGCCCTTAGTTGTTAAAGTGAGTGCTGGAGTCGAGACGGTGTCTGTAGGGTTGAGTGTTGCAGCGATAGGCTGGCTGGTGCTGTATTGTTTAAAGTTCTGAATTTTACAATGTTCGTTTTTCCCACGTTTAGTTCAGTGTCAGTCACTTCAATCACTCCTATATTATAGCCATTCCAAAATAGATAAATAAAAAATAAATTTTTAAATAATGTAATGTTACATTTTTATCTGATTTATACAGTGTCGCTTTTAACTCACTGAAAATAATAGAAAGCTCAGCTTTGTTAGCATGAACTATGTATCGCATTTTGCTCTGAATTTATCCTACTTTTGAAAAAAAATATGAAGATGTTGAATGAAAAGAGACATGACATCTGAAGAGTATATAAAGTTCAGAGGCAGGCAGTAAAAGGTGTGGCAGACCCAGTGGAGCGGCTTCCCAGCGAGTCTAGTCTTTCTAGTGCATGTTTCTACGGGCTGATCTATTTGCATTACCAACACACATTGTTTCTCAGATATTTCTTTCTCTCCTCATCAATGAAGAATAAAGTCTTAACTACTTTAGTAGCAATCTAGAAGGCCTCAAATATTCTTTTAGCAGTGTCCAAAGCATGGAATGCTAAGGATTAAGGTACATACAATTTGGCAAGATTTGTATCTGAATTGCAACTGTATTTGGTTATGGCTACTGCCATGGAGTCATGATATGTGATTAATTTGCCAGCAATGAACTCTAACAGAGAATATAAAAACTGAAAACATGATTAATTTGATGTCAAATATACAGGAGAACAAATCAAATAAGATGAAACCGTTTGTGAATGAAAAAGGATGGATTCATCTGTACCTTTCATAGGTTTTTAACTGTGAGAAATATCAGAATATTATTTTGGTATTCTGAGCACTGTGCCATTTGCAGCTGTATGGCCTGATAAAGTCAGTTCAGTTACCCATAGGCCATAGAGTTTTGAAACTCATCAAAGCTACAAGGTAGTGCATGAAGTATTTCACTTACTGTGTAGAATATTTGAAGCCTGAACATGCTAATATTGACATTGACTTCGTCAAACAGTAATATACAGGATTTTCTAAATAATAGCTCCTGGACAGTTAGGTGAGATTAACAGTAGTAATCATTTAGCAGGGGGGAAGAAAGGAAAAAGTTGTAGATGTCAAGATATGGAAACATCGCTTTCATTTTAGAGTTTCACAGTTGGTGAATAGAAACTTTGGAGGAGGAACAAACACTTGCTCCATAAGTGGTACAATAAACTGTAATGAGTTGTGAAATTGAATACTTAAAGGTTTCATTTGAAAGAATTTTTGCAATTAATAAGCATTGTTACTTTGGTGTAGCAAATTGCAGTTTTGGATAAGCAATGTAACATTTCTAATGAGAGGTCTGCAGAAAGTAGTTTTTGAGAATTACAGATAGGAATTATTCTCACTTGTAGTTTTGGTGGTCAGTAGTGATACAACACATTTGTCTGCATGCTGTGAGCACCTTGTCAGAATTTCATGATTTCATGGCTTTCAAAGCATTTCCAGTCAGAGATAACTCGCAACTTTTGATGTGGTTTTTGCCTTATTCTCACTAAGGTGAGACAGTGGCATATTATCTACAAATTGGTTTTTGAGTCTGGAAACCACATCTTCTTTCTTTTTTTTTTTTTTTAAAAAAGAGAAAAAAGAACTGAAGGCAAGTTTGAATTCAGACCACTCTGTATTTCCAGAAAAAAGTAATAAATATGTAAAAACTGACAAAGTGATCTTGTAAAAATACATTTCACATTGGACAAATAATTTTGGTCAGTCAGAGAATCATAAATCAATTCAGTATGGCTAACATAATAGCCTTTGCTTGAAAATCCTATGAAAGGATAGCATCTCTGATAATGCTGAGTTTTGACTAATCCCATAATAAAAATTACTTAACACCATCTGTGACAATCACTACCTTAGCCCACCAGGCCGCCTGTGCTCTCTGGTGTGATTGATAGACATTGACCTAGATAGTGCATGCTGTGTCATGTCTTAGTGACATCTCTTCCCAGAGGTGGTCAAACTCTCGTCTTCCACACAGAACTGCATGTTTGTCCTGCACCCCTCCCCAGGCATGAAATTGATGACTGTAGATCTCTGATGGACACTCATCTCTGCTGTTATAGCTTATTTTGTTACATTCTCAACTGACTAAATTGTCACATTTTATTATTATTTTTTTTTACATCTACTGTTGTATCCTGATGAACCATTGTGGGGAAATGCAATTTTAGAATGTTCTTTCATTCACACTATCCATTGTCCTAGAGCCAAAAATAATTTCTTTCATATTTATTTATTACACATGCAGGAATACCCAGAACACACTATAGATACACTATTGAAATAAATCATCATAGATAACAGAAAGAAACCATTCAATTAGAGACTGTGAAAATCTAGCTTTACCTCTATCCATTCCTTCCCATTGTAGTTTTTCAAACATTCCCTCTTACCTGCTTTCACTTTTAACAGAATGATTTTTAGCTGTAATCTTAATACCAATGGAAAAACATTTTTGCACTGTGGGTATACATTATATAATGGAATGCTGATGAATGATCTTGAGGAATAGGTAAAGGTGTCTTCTCTCTGAAACCACATGATTGTTGTAGAAAAACGTACTGAAGACACTACTTTCCATAGTTGCCATTTCATTCAAGGAAAACCATGATTGTTATGGCACCAGATGAAAAGGCCAGTGTAATATCCTCACACAGCCCCCCCATCTTTGCTGTCTCATCCCTCCCTGCACCATCTCCCGTTTTGACATTCACTCCAGCTTTGATTGTTAACATTTCATGTCTCAAGTTTGATCATCTAGCAGATCTTTTCATGAAAAATCCTCATCACAGGGATCTGTACTTTTCAGCACTACTCACTGAATACACCACTTTTTTCACTGGTATGTTAGAAGTTGAAAGAGAAAAAAAAATTCTGCAGAAAAGTTCTGTTTAATATCTGTAATGCTGCATAGTTGTTACAAGCTGACAGATAAATTCCAATAATGTTAATAACAAAATCTTGCAAGACAAGTGAAATACAAATAATCACATCATTGCGCATTTCAAATGTGAAAAATGTTGATAGATGCCCCAGTATTAACCCATTATTATACAACAGCTTGTCCTGATAGATGGATTGGGATACTGATGTTTACTTAGCTTCATATCAGCATTTTTCATACATTTTTCATTAGAAACTGCATAAGCTGATGTACCCATAAAAAGTTGCTTCCATTTGCCCTCTTAACTCCCTCTCTTTCTCTTGCACTTTTATTTCTCTATTGTCCTTTCCCTTTCTCTCCATCTTAGCCTGGTTCATCTTTATTGTCATCTTGTCTGACGGTCTCACACATCAAGAAACTTTTCATACCATGCCGAGCTGAGCACAGTATTGGTTTGGCAGGCATTGATCATGGAAACTGTCAGAAAGAGTGCTTCAAGCTCATTGATATTAAACTTATTTGAACTTAAGTTTTATAACATGCTGTGACCAGAAGTACACTTTCTGCTTTTTATGTAACGCTGACTAACTCCGCTCCTTCCCAAGTTGACATAACAAGGTAACCTGCGTCACTTGAACATCAGTTTTTTTTTGGAAACATTGTATGTTGACTCTAGACCATATTGATTGCAACTGGCATTATCCACATAGCCTGTACTGTATTTCACTAGTGTTTACTTTAAGCATTCAATTCTATTACTGTGATTATCACTAACCAGTTACTTATCCAGATTTGTTTTTACATATCCCCTTTTCATTCTGTTGTTAATCAGTTTCTAGCCTTACGTCAATGGTATTAGTAAATTATTCAAGAAGTCATAGCAAGATTGGCTCTGCTGATAAAATGAAAGTACAATAACTATTAATAGTATCTTTGACAAATTTTTAATTATGTATTTTAGGGTAGAGTCACAAGGAAATGTTTGTTTTGTTTTTGCCAAAGAATGGTTATTCTGAGCGGTTCATTTTCCGGGCTTTGAACATGTGCATAAATTTTTATATTTTCACTCATTAATGTCTCATTTTATGTAAGTAAATGAGCATTTAAATAAAGTGCTTTCTATCTCATCTGAACTAAGTCATGTAAGCTGTATTAATCTCATTTGTGAAACATCTGTATAGAAATTAAGAAACAGTTATAAAAATTTAAAAATCAAGATATCCATTGGTCAACTAATATGTAGCATTTTGAAGGTTTAGTATTGTGAAGCTCAAATCATTTTGAACAAATATATTTAATATATTTAAAGCTTTTACTTATCACACATTCTGTTTCAAAACAGAAATTGCAAGATACCTCAGAATGACCATACAGAATGTTAATTATCAAGTTTAATGTTTGTGATTTTGCTGCTTGATTGTATTTTATATTTTGCAGGTGAAATGAATTTTATGTTTTTGTTAACATCATCAGATTTTCTCTTTCTAGTGTAAAGCTGATATTTTGTTTAAATGACAGCCATTTTGATCAGTAGTTCATGCTTTTTTTTTTTTTTTTGGTCAAAAGCAGTATGTAATACTCAGCTGAATTAAAATTTGCTGTTGTTTAGTTGATAAATGAATGAGATAAGTTTCTGTGTGTATAAATATTGAATTATCTCAAAGTAAAAATCATGCAGAACTTTAAGTTTCTCATCAACATGGAATCTATAATCAGGTGATAAAGTTTTTTTTTTATCTTAAAATTCTAGGGGAGTTGTTTATAATTGTCATTTTGATTATAAAAAAAAAAAGGTATTTAAAGACTGGAAAGTGAAATTGCTATGTATGTATTTTGTAATTGATTATTTACATGTATTTTGAGTGATAATATACCATATGTAGTTTGATATTTTTATGTTTTACTTTCATTTTTTACTTTTTATTTCTAGGCCTTTTGTCTTCAGCCATTTAATTACAATGACACGGTGAGGAAATTGAGACGTCGTCCCAAGAATAACCAGCGCAGTGATTGGGAATCTGACTCATAGTGAAGCAACTATCCAACATCATCGAAAGAGTATTGCTTAGACACTGACTCTGTGGGCTGCTTAGAGTTGACACCACTGCCTTTTCCAAATGTGCTCTCCTCTTCTCGCCTTCCAAATTACATATCATTAAATTTTTAAAGCTGTTTTCAAAACCAGACAGCCTTACTGAACTATCTAGCTTTAGAAGTAAGAAAGATAGTTATCAGAAGTATTGAATTTGTATCTTGAGAAAAAAAAAAATTTAAAAATGGAATTCTGCATTTAGAATGTGTTAGGTATGAAGTTAAAAGCACCAAAGAATAAAAAACATCAGAAGCTGATAGTGGATTACCTTTAGAAGTGCCACTCTTGGTTTTTTTCCCCTTCCAAATGCCGAATTTGCCATGTCCATCCTGAGCAGCCTACAGTTACCATGAATCTCATCTTAAAGAATTGACTTCAGGACAGACATTTCAACAAATACATCTATATATGTCTGAAGGTGTTTGACATTTTGTAGACTTTCATACTTAGTTTGGCTTATAAATTTTTAACCACATCTTTGATTTCCTCTGATTCTTACTCTTGTGTGAAAAATGTCACAGTTTTTAATGACTATATATATATATATATTTATATGAGTTGTCTTATATTTGATGCAAGTCATGATTGTGCATTTTGTGTGAAGCTGTGTGTTTTGGTTTTCAATTTAGCTGAAGATTTGAGTGTCTGAGAAGTATTACTAGAGACATATTTTCATTTAGCCCAGATTTCCTATGTTGGCAGTAAACAAGAACAGTGACAAATGATTTGCACATAAGCATGTACTGTTGATACCATTTTTTTGTTTGAAAATTTGAAACTCCTACATGTACAGGAATAAATGTTATCTAGTATGACATAAAGTGCATCATTCTCTCAGTAACAATTTCCCCAATATTTAATTCCAGTGAGCTTCCATTGTTCTTTGTGTTGGAAGACGTTATGAATGTGAGCATTTTGAGAAAGAAGGGGGACAAAGAAAAATAGAAGAGATGTTGAAAATTTCCAGAGAAGAGCACATGGCTGTCAAATTGTTTGTCATTGTACACTCTGGATCATTATTTGGAGCTACTGTTGTATTATGTTGTTTTTTTTCAGTGAACTGAAGATGAACAAAATTTTCAACTAAGTTTTACAAGCAAAATCCAAATATGGTCAAAAAGTGATGGAAGGAAGTCAATGTAAGAATGAGCACTGGTTTGAATTTGCTTCAGTCCACATTGATTAAGATCCATTTTATGTGTTACATGAGAAACTGTGATGTGATTGGTACATGTCAACTGAAATCACTGATAAATTCATGTCAACCCTGATCATAAATTAATTTTGCTGTTTGTATCCTTCCCTCTAAATGAAACTGTCATCTTCCAGATTCTTATTTCTCTGTCTTATTTTTTTTTATTTTACGGACGTCATAATGAGTATGCATTAATTGTTTTCAGCAAGGGAGAACCAGTTAAGAGAGAATAAGAAAGGATATGAAATCAGAATGATCTGACAATGTGTCAGAATGAAGATATATTAGGAATTTGCGATTCAGTTCGTGCACAAAAATGTGACCATGTATCCATCCACATAAAATTTTCTGTGTGAGGAAGTTGATTTGGACTCTGCCATTATTTTATTCCAGGCAGAATGATAGGGTAAAAATATTATAGTTATTTATATATGTATTAAAGTCAGTCTCAAGGGTTGTACCTATATCTGGATCTCAGTTTCCTTGTGATAATTTATAAGTGATACTGTGCTGAAAAATGACAAAATAACCTCTGTGATACAAGATCTGGAGTCATGAATTCAATTTATAAAGGAAATCACATGAAGTATCATAGTAGTACCAACAGATTTATTATCTGCTCAGGAGGAGTGTCAGGATCAATAGTTATTACATTTTTTAAAAAGTATATATATTTTTTTTATAAGCTGTGATGACAGTCTGTGTAAAATAATTTTATGATCAGTTTTATGCAGTTTGTGAAAGGTTGTTGGGCTAGCTGTGATCCTTAAGTTAATTATTTTTTTGTTGTATGTTTTCTTCTCATAATGTTTTGTTTTACAGAAGTAACCCACACTTTTGCCTAAGTTGTTGGGGCCCCGCCCATACTCATGTTATATAATGTATAAGGATTGTACTTGAGTGAGGAAAGAGAGTGCTCAGATTATATGTATCTCATTGTTTTCATGAAGAATAGATGTGATTTATCTGTTAATTAGTTAAAAAATGTGACCTCCTCATGTGAAAGATACATAAAGCATTACTGCATAGTGCATGCCAGCAGAATTAACAAGAATGCTGTAAGACTGGCATTTCACTATACTGAGAAGAACTCAAATTGGATGTAGTTAGAAACCCCAGACAATTTTTTTCCCTATATTTCCATCCAGTAAATATACATGTACAAATATATATGTTTTTTTTATTTTGAGATATACAGAAAGAGGAAAGCCACCAAATTAATCAAAGAATGTCATTTAGATACCCACTATATATTGTTCAGGGGGGTCCTTTTACTTGGAGAAAAGTAAATGATCTTGTGTGTTTGTTAGGTGCAGATATTTTTTTATAAACTGAAAAATATTTGATATTTACTGGATGTTAGAGAGATAAAGGTCAAAGGTCATGGCAAAATAAGGCAACTGACTTATAAACCTTGATTGAACAAGACATAAAAGTATCAGTGTGACAGTGATTGTGGTGTGGAGGGAGAATTATTTAAGTAATGCTAATACACTGCAAATTTTCTCTGCTATGATATTCACTTATACTGATTGACAGAAGAATCCCACACTAGTCATGTGCAGCATCTGTCCATGGTGGCTGTCTTAAATATATCTAAACCATTCAACTACACAGGGGACTGAGAATAACACTGCTTTATTTGTCTCATATAAAAAAAAGACTGCATATCTATAATAAATATATATATATATATATAAAACATTTGATGATTACCATGAATATTGTAATTCAGTATAATATCTGTCAGCTGGATCAGCAAAGTTTAGCACATGCAGGAACAAGTGAAACAAAACACATTGTTATAGGACAACATGTTGTGAGACTTGTTCCTTGTACCACAAAAGTCATTTCTCTGAGACTAAGGAGATGTAGTGGACACATAGAACCCATCACAAGATTCAGATAGACAATAACAGCAGTTTGGTTCTATTGTGGGAGCAGAGATATTGCATTCTTAGAATCTATTAAATAATGATCAAATGGGTCCTTTGCTTTATACATTAAAGCTGTTGGTAGAAGAAGAGGCTAATTCTGAAAGGTACATTAATGTATTGGTCATAGTAGTTCTCCTTACTTCTTGATCTGTGATATGTACAAAAAGTGTTGTGCATTTTATATTTGTGTGTGTTTTGACTTTCGTCAGCCAGTTTTTACTAACTCATTTCATCAGCAGTCTCTTGCACATTTATACAGTGTAGATTTCTTTGTGTTTGAAGTACCCATGACTCCTTTTTAGTGTTATGTCATAGAGAACTGTGATTGCTTGAAAGAGTGTAAGATTTGCTATATGATAACCGTTTAGTATGAAATATCCACAAGCCCAAAGTGGAGGATATCCACCATTATGTACAACTGCACAGATGTCAGTTCATGTTTTTTTTTGTTTTTTTTTCGTGCTTTGGCTTTGTATTACAAGAGGTTGCTGGCTCAACCAATTCAGATAGCTCCTGATTTAGGGTGGATTATGGACTAGTGCCACAGAATACACTTGAATCTGAATACTAACATGACATGTCAACTGCTCAATATAGGAATTTTGAGTATCACTGACCTGTCACTTGTTCTGACATGTTTTTACCTTTCAGTTCCAATATGAGATTCATCACAGCAAAATCAAGCACTCGTCAAGCCGAGTCAATTGGAGAAATCACGATTTTTTCAAGAGTGAATGAATATTTCACGAAAATTTGTTTCTTGCACAAAATGCTTCTATGTCTGTCTAAAAATATATTTCAGAGTTAAATATGCTGAAATATATTTAGTAAATGTCCAAAAATTGTAGTTTAGTGACATGACGTAACAGAGGATTAACCAACTTCATCGGCCATTTTCCCATAGAATTCACCAGCAGCAGCAGGTCAACTGTCTCATCTTTAATTTGCCAATATCATGACTTCTACTCAAGATAGATCAAAAATTTTTTTTTCACCAACAGAAAGGGAGATGGATAAGCTGTACTGTGATACCAATAAATCTATATGCTATCTAACTGACCAGCGCCTGATTCCATTGTATTGCGTCACATATTAAGCTATAGAAGTATGGCTAGACAAGTGTACAGCATCTTTACAACTTAAATTCAGAAAGGGTGATATTCGGAATTTCAGTTCTAGCAGCTGACAACTCCCCAGGACTTCATTATGTCTGGCACATGCGATAAGATCAGCTATAAAAAGTGGATTTTGGAAATCCTCTGACTGTCAGAACCATGAAGCAGGGTACCACATAATGATGATGATGATTATCATATTGCAGGAATGGCATGCATTTATAAGAGAAGAGGTGTTGATCACCAGTATGAGATTCCTATGACTTGCAACATAAAAGTGTCTAAGGTAGTATTATTTCTTGCTCATACTTGAAAGATGCGGCAGAAAGTGAAGGTGGTGGTAGTTCATATCCTTTTTTTTTTCTCATTTGTGCAATCCTTATTTAGCTGCTTTAGAATGATATCATTGTGGGGTCTGCATATTGTCTAATAACCAAACTGGAAACATAATGTGGCTAATTTTTTTGGCATAATTGAAATACGGAGAAGTGCAGCCTTAAAATTAGCCAAAACAAAGGAGAAAGAAATTACATGCTTTTGGTGAAATTACATGAAGAATCCATGCAATACAGCTGGAATTGTGCTGCTGCACTGTTAAATCCCAAAGTAACAAACAAACGTGGAGAATCCTTTTTTTGAGGTTGAGAAGAATCCTTGAGTATTATCCCACATTTGGTTACAATACATATCACTGGCATTGGTTAGAGTGCTTTTTTTTTTCAGAATTCTTTTTGTTTGGTGAAAGCATAAAAGGTCTGGCCATTACCGCCCCCTGTCGCATCCAGACAAGAACAGGATATGGAGAATGCCAAGAAACTGTTACACAATGTTGATAATGGAGAACAATGACAGAATGACATGGGAAATAGACCTGATAGGGAAACTCTTGGAGGAATTCATTACCAGTCACTGGCAGTGTGGGAATTTGTACTAAGATGTGCTTATCCCTGTCACGCTTGAATGATGAAGAATCATAGCTGTGTCACGATAAGCTGGTTTTATGATATGTAGTCAGAAAGGGCAAAAGTCTTTGGAGTGTACAAATCATGTACCATGTGAAGGTCTGAATTGGAGCAAATTTACATTTGGCCTAATTTAATGGGCATGGTCATCACTTGGATCTGTTAGATCTTTACACTTATATACACAAAAGAATAGTTTCGATTGTTTTTTTTTTGGTCACTCTGTATTGGTGACAGTTTTTTTTTTCTCATTTATTGATATTTCATAAAGTATCCATTTGTTCTGGTGATGATGTAATTAAATAATGCTATGTGTTTCCTTGAAGTACAACAGCTCACATGGGAAAAAAGAGACATATCATCTTTCAAGTAATCCTTACTCCCAGCACTCCCCAGCAACTGAAATAAGTGATCATGGTCTTTTCGCAGGCCTTCTTTTGAATCATTAATTTATTGTGGGATTGAAACGGTCACACTGTTATAGTTAATTTCTGAGATTTTTACTTCAGGAGTATTTACACAAAACTTGGCCATCACCTTTTTCATTGAGAACAATGTTTATGAACATAGCATTATTGCCCAGGGAATTACCAAAAGCCATACAAAGATCGTGTGTGTAGAGTGCACATGATATCAATGACCATGAAGCATTTTCACCTCAAAATTTAGTGAGATTGTGGCAGTGAGTTTGACCATATGGCTTAGTTGATGTGCTATGAGAATGGCCAGCTAGCGTGACGCATTAGACGGCTAATGTGACACATGGACAAAGTCACTCATAAGCATAGAATAAACAGTATTATAGCTGGGTGGCTGTGGAATATCAGAGCTGGGGAAAGAAAAAACAACAAATGGGACCAGCTTAGAAATTGGCATATGGCTTCATGGAGCCTTGGAGCATTTTGATTATGCTTCTTCCAGAGATGTCTTGCAAAGCAAGAAAGGCATGACTTGAATTGCTACAATGATAAAGATATCTGAGTGGAAATCCTAATGGATTGTCAGAAAACAAGTGTGGACTTGTGAAAAAAAATTAGACCTTCATGCATATGGTGATGACTGAAGGTGTGTTTGATGTTGGCTTGGCATGTTGAAGATGTGTTGTGCTACTCAGTAAGGAGGTGTTAGTGTTGTTGTAGTTGTAATCCACATTGGCTTGTGGATCTTATATTGTCCATATGTCACTGACCTGAGGCTGATATTTCATCACCCCCGAATTAATTTGCCCAAACTACAACATAAAGCTGTTGTAGTTAGGACAATTTAATTCTGGGATGACGAGTTGTATTTGGCACACAAGATTATTCACGGCGGACACAATGCAAAGCCTTAATTATGTATGCAATTTATCTGCTACAAATCACCATGAGCATTTTACAGGTCCAGTTTTTATAGTCAGTGAAATTTAGGATGAAAATGCCAAAATAGTGCCTATGCAGGTGCACTTTGAGGTTTTGCAAGCCAGTATAATAACAGCTTAAATAAGTGCAGTAGTCTTGTTTCCAACTTGCAGGGACTATAAACAAGCCAGGGCTCTGTGGCTGAGGCTGCACACACAGTGACTCAAAAGCACAATAGAGGTAGATCAGATTAGCAAAAACAAAAACTTGTGCCCACCTATTTTCTAAACAATTTCCTTTAATTTTAATGGCAATTTTGGAGATGTTTTTCAAACCAAGAGAAGTTATCTCCTTTGTTCATGTGTGTTTATCAACCCTGGGTGCTGAAGCTTTAGTTTTGGCTGTAACTGCTTTTTTTTTTTTCACCCTACAAAACATACAGAGGAATTTGAGATGCTTTGTCACTGATGCTTTGATTACTATGCTGTAATTGTTACACTGTCTGCTGTGTTGAGGTGTATATGGAAAGCCAAGCTGACAATTTTCTGGTGCATACTATATTACTGGAATGAAGCAAGTTTGAAATGCATTTATACACAGAACACATAAAGTAGGATATAATAGCCTGTTCTTTCCTGCATATGTTCTCAGTTAATGTATGCAATATCTGTGTTGTACAGTTGATTCTTCACACATTTAAGCTGTGTGCTAAATATGACATACTTATTTTCTCGTATTTGGTTTCTCAATAGTGCAGCATATTTCTGTTTGAGATTGAATATATATATATATTTGTTGACATATTTGACACAAAACAAATTATAGATGTCAAACACCACCATCTCAATGCTCAAGATTAGGAACATGTCTGAATATGCTATTATGCACACTTATTGTCTAGTATTATATGATTCTAGATGTAAGGCACTTTCTTTTTTTTTTTTTCTTTTTTTTTTCAAGATCACTGACAATAAAATCAGATTACTATCAGTACCTCATTTTCCATGATTTATTATCTATTACATTTATTTTCTTCGGTCAGATATTTGAGTTAACGTTTATTTTCCATTCATGTTTAGTTTTTGATTTTTGGATTGTTTTGCGATGAGTGATTTCTGATAGTTTTAAATCTTTGTGATGAAGTGACAAATCTAAAGATTATTACTTATACAAATAATCTCTTCTGGATTACTCATCTGAGATGGCATTCGTTGTAGTGGAAAGAAGTGGCAATGTTTACACACAATAGTAAAGATAATGATTTGTCTCGGGGCCAGTCAGAATGCATCATAGGTCACTGGACTCAAACAGAGAAGTCAGGGATTGAATGTGATCTGATATTGATATTTTTATATTGAAGTCGAAAGAACATTCATCTCTAAATAAGAAGACATTGCTCTCAGGGGCGAACTATATTAGGATGTAGTGAGATGAATATAATGTGCTAAAGTGTTCAGTTTAGTCAGTTTTTTCTCCTGTTTTTAGCCAAGTCTGAAGGGTTCACAATATCTCTGGCTACAGTGAATTTTGCTAAAAATGTTTTCACCACATAAAAGTGTATGAATTAAGGTTTTAAGTGATACCCTACTAATGCTGTAGTAATAACTGTTTGGTGGGAAATTGACTTAAACCTCATTTTGACTGGCAGCAAGACATTTTGTCAAAGAGACAATTTTGATCTTGAAGTTAGCTGTTTAAACACCTATGCTCTTTGCACTTCTTGTTGTTTAGAAACTTATCTTATTGGCATTGGATCCCCTCACATGTCAAGCATACCCTTCATTTGTGTACTGGAAACAAAAGGTGCATTTCTGATTTTGGATGAGCTATAGACATGTCTAGTTTACAGAATGGTTGCACAATTTGATTTAGCTATTGTTATATTTGTACAAAGAGTTATTGTTCGACACTTAAAAACTTTTTTTAAAATCCTACTCTTCATTATCATCCTTTTACATGACCTTTTTTAAAGTGAATAAAGTTTCTTATGAATGATCAGTGCAAATGAATATTTTGTTCTCATTGAACTGAATCCTTTCATGTTGTGAAATACCAAAACCAAATGAATTGAAAGAGAACAAAAACGAAGAAACAACGCATCATTATTCATTACAGTACATACAGATGAACCTGTAATGGTAAATTGTAGAGCATTGAACTTGAAGCAATAGCAATAATATATGTCATTTTTTTTCTCTTTCAGTGGTTTTGATGTCAGTTAAAAAAAAAAATCAAAACCAAAACTGGACTAGAGATTTTTAATCCCAATATATGACTATAAAACTCGCAGACATTGTGGTTTAAGGATTGCAAAAAATCACACTTTTAGGCCTTCAGTGGCCAGGCTGGTATAAAGTTTATAAAAAAAAAATAATAATGATGAAAAAAAAAGCCTAGAAAATTCTGCAGTAAAGAATTCAGGAATTTAGTCTCCATTGCAAAAGACAGTTTACTTCCACAAAACTTCCAACGATATGTTCGGAATGGAATCGAGAAACAAAAATCAACAGTTTTAGCTTTTCCACAGAAGTACTGCCATATATCGTCATGCTCATATAATTGAATAGTCATTTTTTGCCAAACTGAACTGAGGTCATAGCTGAATACTTTGAATGTGTTACTACATTGTTCTTAGAGCACTGTTTCCAAATTTGAATTTTGATAATAGCTTGCACATCTATTTAATGTTATATGGTGCATGAAACTGTTTTTCTATTTTTCTCAAAATAGCTAAAGATGACCTAGACAATTACACGTATCTTATAAGCATGAGGATATGTACTTAGAAATTTCCTGTGCAGAACTTTTGACATCTTTTGTTTATTTATTTATTTATTCACATAGGGTAACTTTCATTTCACAGCTTTACGTGCAATGTAATAGACCAAGGAAATAATCTTTGTCAAAAACATAAAGGAAATTTACCATAGGTCAGTCATAGATTATGATTAACAGGTCTTTGAAATTTAAGTGAAAATTTCCATTAAATGGAAACAGTTCAGAACATACTACTGAGACAATGAAATGTGAAATTGTGTGGCATGAGTTGATTTTGTCATCACTCTCTGTCCATGTGCCTTTCCTCATCACTGATATGACCTCTCCTGGCTTTCTTATTTAGGGCATGGATCCACAAGCAAGAATAATCATAAATAGTAAAACCAGTTGAAGACATGTTTCCACAATCACAGGTATATTTATTTGTTCATTATGTTCACAAGAAAACAACACAACTGTTCAAATATGTAACCATAATCATACTGATGTCACTTTACAATACGCAAAACACGAGACAATGGCTATGGCTGTAGACGATGTTGAGGATGATGCTGATGCCAATGATGTCACACAGAAATGACAATGGTAAGCAGCATGGCATTAAATGTTGACATTTATGATGAACATTTTACAACAAATGGAATGACATGGTGGAAAGGCAAGCCCTCTGACTAAGAAAAAGAAAATAATGAAAGAAAAGACAAAGATTGGGAGAATGTCAAGAGTTTTTCTGGAAATGTTTTACCCAGTGCTCAGGCTAGTTGAAGAAAAAGAAAAAATTGGATCACTAGATTTAACTCATGAGACCATAACACCCTTTCCAGTGTTTTTGGAAACATACAAAGTACATGTAGCATTAATCGATCATCAAACTTAAGTACATTATGCCCTGGTGAGACATGCTCATTTCTTGGTTTAATAGTATTTTTTCTTGTCACTTTTCTCAACACAATCAACTATCCAAATTTGTCCTTGTTGCCTCCTTCCATTCTACTGTACCTTAATTGTTAAATTCGGAGACTAAAGTAATGTCTTCATTTATATGGTGTCTGAATATAGCTAGAAAAGATAGGGTTAGATCTACTACATTTGTGTACAACTACAAAATCCTGCTGAAGATGGAATTAGCTGTCAGTTAACAAATTAGTTCCATCCTTGTATTGTAATTTCAATGGCAGTGGTATTTTGAGCACAATTTAAAAAAAAAAAAAAAATTATGTGAAAACAGACAGGTTGTTCTTAGCACTGTCCGAAGCCTTGCTAGAAATAAAAACAAACAAAAATTGAGGAAGTAGGGAGTGGTATGACTTATAAACATTCAAACTCAGAAAATATTTGTCTGGCGCCCAGAGCAAATGAGTTGGAAGTCACGCTGGGCGATTTTGATCTATGGCCGTTTTTAAATATTTTCTGACTCAAATATCAAAAATTTGTTCGTTTTCACAAAACAAAAATATAACCTTTTCAACCTGAAAAAAAAAAACCCCAAATTAGTTGGAAAAATCGCTAAAAATGGCCGTAGATCAAAATCAGCCAGTGCAACTTCGACTCATTTGCCCTGGGCGCAAGACATTGCTTTCTCTGTGAATGAACAGAATTTTACTATGATGAAAATATTCTGCCTCAGATCCTTATACTCAAATTTTTACAGATATTTCAATAGTCCTGTTTTAACTCCAGTGTGTGGGCTGAAACCAAAGCAAGATGTTCTGGGAGGTGTGGACTCCTGAAGTAAAGCCATTCTATTAATATAATTTTGTGAATATTTCATGAGCTGAGGTTCATATTTTAGCAGAGCTGTTCATGTAACATTTGGACACTGTGGGGAGACTGCTATGGAATGAAATGATACCTGAACTGTTGAACTTACACAGATTATGATGCCTTCATAAGGTTGTCATAATGCTCAAAACAAACTTGTACACACCACAATGGCAATGTATAGAATCTACACACAATAGGAATATATATATATATGATGAATCTGTTTGCAACAACATAACAAACACATTTGAATAATTAATTACAGTACTTGAAAAGAGGGTAAGAGACAAAAAGACTTTCAACATGCATGTTGCTATAGCTTCCACAGAAGCAGGAAACAAATTCATATTTAATTTCTTCATTGTTCATGAGTTACAGATTCATATAGCGAGGATAGCCAAACTGTCTGTACTGATCTGATGCTGTCTGCAAGCTTCAGTTTGCAGCATCTCATCATCCAGCACCAGAATAGGATTTATCTGGTTTTTCCCCACGTTCATCAGCTGCTCTGGACCTTTGACTTGTACATTCAATGATGAGCAATTAATTTTCAACTCAATGATGTGTTTAATCCTGACTTTATTCTCTCATCCATAGCTTGTTCCAAAAGCATAGATGTATCATAAGTTGTAAAAATAAGTTGGTGTCTGACCGCCCAAGCAAAACAGTATCTTGTGATTTTGTACAAGCTGGACGTCATTGTCAAACTCCACTGGTTTGTCATCCTCAATGGTCAGGGACAATAATTTGAAATTTTGCACTTCTTGTATCAATAGATATTATTTGTCTCCCCTACTACACCTCCTCCCAGACTCGTTGAATATTATCTTCAACATAAATTTTTGTACTGAAGCAAAGAGAATTTGTGCCAAATCCCCAATCCCTTTCATAGTAGAGCCCATCCTTAACCTGAGCTTAAGTTAGGCTGTCACTGTATTCAAGTTTGGCACTTATGCAGTTCAAAATACCTTTCATTCATAATCTCAGTAATCACTACTCTGCTTGCTATTTCATCTGAAAGTGATTGGAAAATATCTGCTGACCTAATAACTGCCTGAGCCCAAGGTTGCTTAGTACGAAGTGGCAACCACTTTGAAAAGGTTCCTGCCTCACCATCATATATATATATATTTATGATAAAAAATTATGAAGACACCAAAAACATGCCATTTAAACAAAAATTATGACAATAATGTTTATCGTATGAAATAGCAGAATTAGACCATGGGACAGAATCACCATTTGAACATGAAAGCAAGTCTTGAAAAAGATAAATGATGCTAAGATGAGATATTTCATCATGGTCAGGCTTTCTCTGGAGAAGCTGGATTAATCCAACAGTTCTGTTTCCCTCATAAAATGCAGCAAAATGCTATCCACCTTTGGATATTATGGAACGTGGGGTTTTCATTCGTGCAATATCTATAAGAGATAAACCTTTGTACGATAAACCAATCTGCAACTCATATGACTAAGGCTGAAAACAGACTGGTCCGTCCGATTAGCAGCCACCAAAAGGTAGCCAGCTGTCGGAGGAAAACATAAACAAAGTGAATCTGTCAGACTGTTGCCTTTGATTGCATTAGGCACAGCTGAACTTTTAAAAAGTAATAATTGAAAACCACTTTATAGGCAATAAATCAATAAATCTTCGCACCCATACCTAATTTTTGGTCACTGATTTCAAATCTGTTATCAAAATAAACATTTGATGAAAAAAAAACAAGGGTTCCAATTTCTGTGATTGTACGCCCCGCCTGGGCCATTTTTTAGACACGTGAGTCAAGTTCCTCTGACAAATCAAAGAAAATGGAATATGTCGCCCTTCAATCCAACTGATCTCTGCCGGCCAGCAACAGTCGGAGGTGACTATAATTACACCGTGTGTTTTGTCTATATTTTCCTTCTTGCACCACTTCAATCGCTGATTTCTGTCAGATTGTCGGACCAGTATGTTTTCAGCCTTAGACTGTTTGGTATTTTTCCTTATACAATAAAAGTGCCAAGATGCTGCTGTGTGAGATCACCAGCACACAGGCACAAGTACTGCACAACATATCTTCTCTCTGCTAAACCAATGACATGGGCTCCCTATATAGAAAACAATGCAAGATATAACACACATTGACTTTGTGTCATGAATGGCTTAATTTAAGACTGCATTATTTGATACATCAGTGATGTCAATGTCCCAGTAACTGATCAGAGAAGACCACAGATAAAATTCAATGTAAAAAAAAAAAATAATCACGAAAACAAGCACAAAGTCTAACAGCCATCATGACAATGTTCAACAGCTATCAACAAAAAGGAGAAAGTGCCCACTGTTATTTGACTGAATGATATGATTTCATGTTATTGCATTATTAATTTCATGAATGAACACTCCATCAAATTTTAACACAACACCCCACTACAACACAAGTTTCTAGGTATATCACATTACTTTTGATGAGCTTTCAGAAAAGTTTGATTTTTTGTGTGTTCTTTTTTCAAATTTTTTATTAAAAAAATAACACCATTAATACAAGATGTTGGACACAGATATATTTATTCATATGTATATATAGAGATATAACTTAACAATACTTAACTGAAATCATCATAAACACAAATTCATTGAAAAATAAAAGATTTCACATGTATAAATTTTCACAAAATGCTTAGGCAAAGAAAAATACTAGATCTGAAACCACTGGCTGAAACGTATTTACAATATGAAGTCTGGCCCAGTTTGTCAGGAAGGTTATCGAGCTGCTCTCATGTAAAATGATGTGAGATTCAGAAATCCTTGGTGATGATAGAATGTTATAGGAGATCATGTCAAGCTGACACAATCAATTTTGGACAAGTTTTAAATTCTTTCTGTTTAGATGGATGCAAATTTAAACTGAATGCTGTTTTGATGTTAGTTACATACATGGATTTTTTTTTTTTTTGGTGTGTATTTAAATTTTTTAAAAAAGTGTCACTAATGTTGGAAAGAAAAATGGCATCAAATAAACTAAATTCAAATGAATTTTCAAAAAAAAAAGTTTCAAAAACAAATGTCACGTGAACCGTCAAAAATACTCAAACAGATTGATCAACATTTGGATTGCTCAGTAAATATTCATCCTGTGAATTGGGCAACATAATGAATAGCAAACGACCATGAAATCAGAATGCAACACGTACACAAGTACACTATACATGCTCAACACAATCACAGGAGGAATAATTTAGTAATATCAAGTAGTCATATCGCTTATTTTTTTTCTGAATGTCATTGATTATGAACTAATCTTTGCAAAATGGCAAATACACTAGTATCTAACATGGCATCAAAGTACCTAACATGGTTTCAAAAATAAATCTGAATACCTGAAATTTTAGATGTTCATGCCATTTCCATGAAAGTAAATGACTGTTAATACTGTTCTGTCATTTTGATTTCTGAGATGAAATTTTGGGGAAAATTTTAACCTTTCTTTTTAAAACAATAGCAGAAAAGAGAAATCAGATCTACTACCACAGACATCTTTCACATCTCCTGTACTTGAGTTATTGCTGTGAATAGTTTGGCTTGATCTTATTTCCTTCTGGGAAACTCATTGTCACATTCAGTGTTGTTCACCATGTGGCAAAGCAAACTGGGCAAAATACAGATTTGACGAGCCACATCTTCCAACCGCTCTCATTCCAAGCGCACCTTTAGCTCTCCAGATATGCTACATGTACCATTCATGAGCATATTTTGCATATTGATCTGTCTAGTATTTAAGGCTGGACTAATCGAAAGCGCAGCTACCGGCGCGGAGGAGATTGTACAGAATACTGAGAGAGGAGTATCCAATCATCATACGCACATTTATGATGGCTTCTTCTGTTTTCTGAAGTTTCAGGGGTGGTTGAAATTTTACACCGAGCGCTTTCATGTTTTGGTTTAAACAAGTCTTCATATTCTGTATGCTCTGCTGTACTGTGTAAAAACTGGGAAGTGTTTTGGTACCAGTACTAACCTCTTGTCCAAAATCCAGCTAGCCCAGTTTTATTCTCTTTTTTTTTTTCTTCTTTCTTTCATATTTTGAGTCTCACTGTACCTTATATTTTTTTAAGATAGATTCTATGTGCTGCAGGAAATGGTACTGTCACGTTTTTTCTTTTCCTGTGAACTTCATGTACCATTTGATAGTACTGCAGACAACACTATCACTTTATAGTATTCCCGTTGACTCACAAATACATCACATTGTGACCCTGTATTTGGCCACCAATTTTCTTCAAGTTAGTACTAGTTTCCTGCCTACTCAATTCACTTTTCCTAGCACTTGTGGTCAGACTCTTGTATTTCACTCTTAGACTCATGCTCATAACTGAACTACATGTATATATCACTACATGTATTGAACCAATGCAGAGATACTATTGCAAAACATGTGGAGCATTAGCCACTATATGTATTCTATCATGTTACATAGGTACTGGTGGGGCTCAGCTGATTGTCTTGACTGCATGTAACTTAAACCCCACTATAGCCTGCTATCCCTTCCCTTTTTCCGACAAGCCTTTGTTTCACAACACATAAAATATTGTTTGAAGAAATGCAAACAGTATGTATGTAATGTAGAACAGTTTCATATATGTGTATATGGGAGTAAAACTGTTTAGTAAAACCAAAACAAAGTACAGACACAAACCTTATTTCATCACATTCTCTGCCCTTAAGAAGACAATTAACTCATCAAGAAAAGCTGTAGACAACTGGCAAAGAAAAAAATTTTTTCCACTGCTTCACTGATCTAATAGCTGAAATAGAAATAAATTCTATTGATATGGGCAAAGGCAAACATCAGAACTGAATTGAGAAGTAAACAAGACATTCAATAATATACATATGCTCATAATTATTTACACTGTTCTCTGACATCTGGGGATATTCAGATACTGTAATACAATGTACTAATTATCCCACAGCATTAATGTCAATCATAAAAATAAAATGTCTCATTGTAGTCAAAGGTATAATGTCATCCAGACAAAGAGAGACAGAGAGTTACTGAGGAAAATTATACAGTCAAACAGACAAACAGTGAGACGCATGGACAGATAGGAGACAGAAAAAGAGAATATTATTATATTATTATATTTTCCTTTTCACACAGCTAAACACAAACTTACAATAGCGATGGGGGATATTTAATTTCAAAATGAAGAATTATTGTAGACAGATTTTACAAACCATCACTGCCAGACATTATTTACAATTGGCAAATTATGAACAGATTTACATCAAGACGGCAAAACAGATTACTTGATGTCCGGTGGATAAAGTTCCAGCTGGTCACAGTTCAACTTTGAATCTGATCAGTTCGTATCATGTGCACTTCCACTGCTCTAGAACAATGCACTAAATGAACATGAACTGTGGCAATGCAGATGGTATGAATAGATTTTTTTCTTCTTTCATTTTGCCACATTTATGTACAGGACCAGCCTTGTGTTACATATTCCTTCACTGAGCTAAAACGAAAAAAAAAAAAAGAACTTAAAAATGCAAAGAAAACTAAGTCCAAAGTCTAGTTTTGAACTGTGCCAAAACACAGGGGAGGAAATAAATTTGTTTTTTTCTCAAACTCTGAATGTGATCATTTCCTCTTTGCATTTCAATTCCTAAATATGATGATTTGTTCACCTGTTTCCATTGCGGGCATTTCACAAATGCTATTTTGGGAGATGGAGACTGTTCCTGTACAAGATACCAACATTTTTACTGACACTCTTCTCTATGCGGAACTAATGACTGGCAGCAATGATCTGTCAGGTAAGATATAGTAAGTGATTGGCCTTTCATCAGTGAAAAGAGTCTTTGACAACTGAGAGAGTTTACTGAGTCATTTTTAAAGTTGTGATACAGCACAGTATCTGAGACAAGAGTTTTCTATAACAAATAAATATGAAAACTCAAAATGTTTTCCAACAGACTAGATTTTGGAGAGAATATGAGGCAACATAACAATGCAAACTTAATTTGATTTTAACTCGAGTTTAATAGATGTATATTCAGCTAAGTCACATATATTAAAAAAAAAATCTAAAACAATGCATGACCCTATAGTACATATGTCTTGCGACCAGGGCAAATGAGTCAGAAGTCACGCCGGGCAATAAAGATCCATGGCTGTTTTCGGTCGTTTTTAACTACTTTCCGACTAAGATACTAAAATTGTTTTTGTTTTCACAAAACGAAAATTTAATGTTTTTTAACCTGAAAAAAGAAAAATTTTGGTATCAGAGTCGGAAAATAGTAAAAAAACGGTAAACAACAATAGAACTGCAACTTGAAATCACCCGGCGTTACTTTCGACTCATTTGCCCTGGGCGCAAGACATATTCACTAGTAAATCTGTTTTCAAGCATAAAAGCATGAAATCACTAGATCTAATTGATAACAGATCACTAAAAGGCTTTTTTTTTTCCCCCATTTACCTGTAAAAAAAAGCTAAACAATAGTATTTATACCACTAATTACTTATATAACATCAGACCACTGGTCAGTTTTGTCTTTTTGAACCACCATGATTTTGTGGAACAGAGTATAAGAACACAAAAATGAGCCCTGGCATCTCTGAACTATAGCAGAACATCTGGATGGATGATAACTACTATCTTTTCAAATTAGTACAAAAGAAAGTATCTGAATTCCAAAAAAATTGCATCAAATTGATTTAAAAATTAAATGTGGCTCAATTCATTCTGACATGGATTGTTGATAACATACAGGCCTATACATTTCTAGATGTCCACACTTTTGCAACTATTTCTAGTATCCAGCCAAATGTAAAATAAGAGTGAAGACTGTTTATATTTCCAATTACATTCAATATTAGCAGATTTCTACACATTTAAGTATATGTACACATTTAAGGATAAGTATGATTTATAATCTAGTGGTAAGTCATAATTCAACTGAAAACTTGAACAAAAATAGCTCTTAGTTTTGGAACCATTCCAAATTATTTTAGTCCATATACAATCCAAGTACATTTTATTATTAACATAAGACCTTTTCTTCTAACAACGTGTCAAGATGCTATCAAACAAGTAATCTTGTTTTCTGTCTGCTGCTAACTTCATTAAGCACCAGAACTTTTTCATTAAAGATCAAACTCGTGAATGTAAGTTTTCCATTCATTATATTCTTTTGAAATGTCATCAACAAAGAAAAAATATATTTATACAGAGCCTTATAACCAAATAGCAACCAAATTATATTTACTTATAAGTTAAGAACAAAAATATCCCAATTTAATACAGTATTTTCGTTAATAAAAAGGCAATCAACAGTTAAAGAGTTTGTGCAACATGCCAACAGCACAGGACAAATACAAGATAAAAACATCATCTCTTCTTCAGAAATAAAGTAATCTGATATTTTCTGACAATGATATGCATTCTTCATCAAACAATAAATGATGGTCAACAACCAAAGACAAAGTCAATCAACATAACGCAATGAGACTAGAGATAGAAAACAGGGACACAAATAAAAAAAGCTGTTGTTGATTTTTCTTCGCTAAACATGCATTACATGGTAACTGCTCTATGAGAATGGCAGGAAATCAGAATTGTGCCAAAATGCAGCTGATGTTTCATGGCCGTCATGAACATGTCAGCTTTCAGGTAATGCCATTAAGAAAAAAAATGTACCAATAGGATTAAGTACAGTGCAGTCCACTTAAAGTCAACTCTCTTCCGGTAAATTCTTGCTTGAAGTCAACTCTTCTTGGCAGTTTCATTATTTTTCCCTCTATTTCTATGTACTGGTTAATGTCAACCTTGTTTAGAGTCAACAATTTTTTTTCGGTCCCGAGATGTTGACTTTAACCAGACTCAACTGTGTACTAGTAATTCGATAGAATCCTGTGGGTTTAACTCATCGAATGATAATTATGTGCTATAAACAGTCTTTACTCAGTGTCTCAAAGTTCTGAAAATGATGTATGTCATTATCTTAGAGCAGAGACCATAATTATGACCAAATCATTTCCAGACCTAGCCAGAATAAACTGAGCTAAAGATAAACATCAGTAAAAGAGGAGACAGGACAGTGAGCAGGCAAGTATTTCCAAAGCTGACCTTAGAACATAAATCAGCTTCTGAGTAGTTTGTCACAGTAAGTTCAAACTTATGGGCAAGAGATACTTTAACATCAAAGAACAGGCAAGAGGTAGAAATGGATTTTGAATTGATTTGATGGACTAACAGAAATATTGGAATGTTCAAAACTCATACTAAAGATGGATTTCTTTCCTGTTAAATCACTTAAAGATTACGAGGGCAAATGAGTTTTGCAATGAAGTAAAGGAATGCAAAGTTGTGAAAAACGGGGAAAATTAAGATTACAAAGCTATGACATTAGATTTCAAATGGCTAATGATCCATGAGAAATGAAAATTTTTACAACTATTCTTGCAGTAAGTGAATGTCATGGAGTTATAAAAATAATTTCGATGAATCAATGCTATTCATTCAGTGATTCAATGAAACTGAATCTAACAGAACTGGTCTACAAAGGATACAAACACTTTTACAGACATTCTTCTCTATATGAAATTGATGATTGGCAGCAATGATCTGTCAGGCAAATTACTGTAAGTGATTGGCATTTCATGACTGATAAAAGTCTTTGACAATTGAGAGAATGAAGCTACACAAAAAAATACTGAGAGCATTTGGTCATTGCCAGAAATTAAATAGTCATCATGTCAGAATTCATGAGATACATGGCAGTTTTGAATTTAAAATTAAAAAAAAAAAAAGATACATTACTCCAGGTGAGATCTTATTTTTTGTTTAGATGCAAAGATACACGGTGGGCTTAAGTAGGTAGAGGGTTGGTGAGATGGCAAAGTGGCTGTGTGGTCAACAAGGTGCTCATGATTCAGACAGAAGCATAAATGGTCAGTGACATTCAGGCAGGCTGTTGGATAGTTATAAGGGACCAGACAACAGTGAAAGCAGTGAGTGGCTGGGTAGGTCAAGGCTCATGGACACACGGACAGATCATGGCATGTCAGAGTTGATGAACCACATGTCTACTGCTTTGTAAACCTCACATTCAGAAGCAAATCCAGCAGTGAGAGAACAGGCTTATGTCATATGCTTTCACATTTATTATGGAAGCAGTTTAGGGTAAAGAAAGATTATTAACAACACTATTATCTGAACTATTAAAACTTGTATTCAATCAACTTTATCATTGCAAAAACATGAAAGAATTTCTCTACATCACTTACAGTTATGCCATGAAAAATATTTGGTTAAATCACAGATTTCTTAAATTTACTGAAACTTTCAATAAAATAATGGTCTGGAGTCTAATTTTGCAGAACAGCAGTGTGTGACAAATGAAACAGTGAAATCATCACATCTACAAGTTGCCTACTATGTCACAGGAATAAGGCAATAAGAAATCTGGAAGAATTATTCATGTAAAAGGTTTAAATATTTCATTCCTCAAAATGTATACAAATTAAAGATGACTTATTCCTAGCATTGGTATTAAATTTAATGCCCAGTTTCTCACCATCTGTCACTCTAACTCAGGATTATATATTGCTGATTAAAGCAGTATTTTTATAGTGGAAAACATTTCACATGCATCTACTATAACTGTTTCCATTGATAGGCGGGCAAAAGAGACAGACTAAAATTAAAAGGATTTTTTTATGTACAAACATTTGTTTGTATTTTCATAATGCAAATGTGGTAGAAATCACTGAAATGGTTATTAACAATGTCAGTGCCACACAGGACAGCCAATCTATGAAATAACAAATTAATTGTTTTATAATTCTTCAAATTTTCACAGAGAAACCGGAAGATCTACAAACAAAAACATACTACCTGTCATGCTAGATACTAAATCAGATACACAGACCAAGATAGAGAACAAAACTGCTATTTACAGCAGCACTGGATGACAGACTGTTCTGATGATCCCGACAAATGTTAAGTTTATATGAGAATAATTGCCACTGAGTAAAGATTTATAAATATAGCCCTCTTTGTATCATTTAATCTTGTCATGCATCATGCATGAAAAAAGCCAATAAACAAAAGATTTCAACATCCACCACTGACAAAATTACCCAAGAAATAATATTAAGTACCAAAATTGAACAAAAATGGCTTTAAAAAATCAGTAAATTAAGTACTAAACCTGGGGACAATGAATTAAGAACCCACCAACTTTGTTCATTTGCTACAACTGTAAAAACTGAAAATCTTTGTCCGGTGACATAAATGGCACTCTTCTGCTGAAAATTGATCTGAGACGGCAACCTGATGCTGTTCTGTTTAGATTAGGGCAAAACTGTTTCTAAAGGGCAAAACTGTTTCTAAAGAGCAACACGTTTCACATGAATGCCTAGCCTTCTTTACTGCCGTTATTCTATACGTCTCACCACATTTGATACCATTTGTTATGAGACTAACAACCACTAGAAATTTTCCCACTGTCCAGACTGACAATTGATAGCAAGTGTTTTAGCTAAGAATTATTTGTGAACTGATGTCTTTGCTGCAAATTTCACCTTCTGTCATGCACTATGATATAAAATTACATTTGAGATTATTTTCCTTTTTATTTCCCTATCTTCCTTTAAAAAAAAAAAACAAGATAAAGCATCAGATACACAGAATTAACATAGTTTGAATTATTCAGTTGTGGGTAAACGATTATCACATTCGTACAAGTTAAATAATAAGATTTTTTGCCATACAGCATGTGTCTGTATAGATAAACAGATATCTTGAAATGATCAACAATACTTTTGCAGCTGGACTGGGTATTGGAAGGTGAGTACAACACAATGCTGACTGGTCAAATCACAACTGAGACAAAACAAGAGGTCTGCTTCACTAGACAATGATGGGAGGCTGTAGGAACAAGTCAGTGAGACTCAAACAAACGAATCAACAAACAAATAAAAGAAAAAAAAAAACTCAACCACACACAGATGATTCAAACTAAGGACAAAATGTTGAGGACTGAGATTTCTTTGTTTGATCAATAATTAATAGTTACACGAAACAAATGACAACATAACGCCCACACATACACACAGACATACACCAAGATGCTTGGCCAGTGCCGGAGATATAGAGACAGCTGTGAGCAGATCGAGTGTCAGTGATCCTTGCTTCATCCACAGTAGTATACAAGGAACTACACAGTCATGAGGCAGACAAACCCAATCTTGGTTGGTCAATGTGTAGCAGGCAAAAGTAAACAAAAAAAAAAAAAACAAATGCACCAAAAAAAAAGTCACATCCAGAGGGGAGGATGAAAAGGTCACATTTGACTTACGCATATCTTCTGCAGCTCAGAAAAACTTTGAATGTTAAAAATCTGAATCAGAGTCCCTGAAATCAATACATGTTGACAAACAGTTAAAACATTTACACTTAAATCAAATAAAAATATGCGGAACAATAGACAAATTTCTATATTTATCTCTACACATCTAGGGTAAGGGATCCCCTAAAATTTGAAGGGAAGATAATATGAAGATGTGTGGGATTGGCTGCAATCATGAGATAAGCATGCAAATGACATTTGGGGAACAGGGAGAAGGAATCAATACTGGAAGTGGATGAGATATCCCTTGGCCCTTGTTGTTATGCAGTTTTTACAACAACGGAATGAAAGGATACAATTGTGGCAGATCAAACCTTGCACAATCTTCTCATTCTCTGAATTTGGACATCCAAGCCTTCACTCACAATATCCATATATAGAATTACAGTATAACAAGTTAGCATTATCTACTTGATTGTTTTGTTTGTTTGTTTGTTTTTCCATCAGTAGTTTATGAAAATGGCATATTTAAATAGCTAGGTTCATCAAAAGAGGTGAAATTTTAAAAACATATCTTGCGCCATAGAGCAGATCTCAGAAGATGAAAATGTACTTTATTATGTGTGATTTGAATTTCTTCCTTGAAATACTGCGTTTTATTTGATATGTGCTGCCAAAGTTTAAACAAAAGAAGAATGGAATATTTAATAAGTGATAAAAATGTTTTCTTGCTGGGAAATCTGGCTATAAAATAAGAATATGATGTGGCTATCGAGGGAATGTCTGGATATCATCTCATCACACTGATCGTGTCAGTAATAAAAGAAGCGACGAGATCTTGAGGGGCATAAATGATATGCAAAATATGTAAATTTTCTGTTGCACCCCAGAAAATGTGGAGGATGAAACTGGGTAAACCCCATACTTACAGCAACAACAATATTATCAATAAGTGTATTTGTTTACCATGTTTTAAGTTTAACAATAAATTACTTCTCTACAGCACAACCATAATTATCAACATTGTTTTTTTCTGTTTTTTTTTTTTTAAACTTATAATAACATGCTGGCAACAGTTGGATGAGCACACAACAAAAACAAACATAAAAATAAACAGTCATGCCTGACGGGACAAAGTACTAATTTTTTCATATCAATAGCTATGTGAATGGCCCATTGCTCAGCCCAGAGAAAGACCGACACTATCTTCAATCAAGTTTTTTCAAAGTCCAAATGCAGTCAAGTCTTTCAACAGAAGGGACCACATCACACTGATGTTGTTCTACCACAGTGAAATTTAACCTTCTCTGGCCTTGTCCATTTCAAATAGATATATTCCACATAGATTATTCTGGACTACCTTCAGAAACAGTTATTTGGCCAGGTTTATATTCCAGATATAAATGGTTTGAGCCATGACACTGAGACATGGCATAGAATCTGTCCTGTACTAATAATGTGGCTTCCATGTGACTTGGCTTCCATGATTAAAAACTCCTCAATAGACAGATCTGACTACTGTTATTACAGACTTTATTCAGTTGCCTGTAGACTGTTACACTGATCCCAGAGTCTCTGTTTTATAGGCTATCCATTCCCTATGTATCTTGACACGACAACAGCATGCATGACAAAAACAGGTAAAAACAGTGACATAACACAAAAGGTATTACTGAAACTCGTCATCAGAGTTGAGTAGGGTGGTTTTCTCATTGAATCTCCCTTTCTTGGCCTGTCCACCAGCCTGGGACCCTGCGGGATGGCTGCCTTGGGCCGGTGGTCCAGGCTTGGTCGGCTGAGTGCCACTTCCAGCTGAGGTCACCCCACCCCCTCCTGTGACTGAGCTGGCAGAGATTGGGGACGTGGCCGGTGGGTTACCATTGGAGACTGGGCGCTGTTGTTGGTACTGATAGTGGTCTGTGCTCCATGGTCCATCCTGGTGGTCATCCTCATTCTTCAGGCCTTGTTGAGTGTATTGTTGGTATTGGGGATGGAAATTGTGTATGGCATCCTGGAGACAATACAAAGATGTTGTATCACATGCATTGTTATCAGCACATCATTCTTATAGCATTGTCAAATATTCATATACATACACCCATCCATGAGAAACAAAAACAGCCATAAAATAACATAAAAAGAACTGAGTTACCTGCAGTGTCCTCCTTATCTAAACATTATGTAAACACATGAGTGAAATTGTCCTTTTTTTCCTATATTTCAAAATATGGACTGAAACAGTCTACAATGTTGCTATAATCTGACACTCAAATTTGTCCATTCTATACCAGTTCTCAAGCACCGCAGCACAATGAACTATACTGATTTAATGTCCTTTGATGTTTACAAACTGACAGAGCACAGCTTCTGAATAAAACAAAACACAACACCACACAAAACAAAATTTAAAAAAAGCACAGAAAATGAGATCTATGAGAGCTGAATGACATGCATACCTATGACAATTTTCCATTGTTGGTGATAAAAAGAAACTGTGGACTGACCTGCATGATGTCTCTGGGATTCATGGTCTCCTTCAGACTACTGGAGATGGACTGCAAGGATACAGTTCTGCCATGGGTGCTGGTGGGGCCTGTGCTGTACACACTGTGAGGAAATGCAAAGCGCAGGGCCACTGAGGCCATGAACATCTCCAGGCAGATGAAAAAGTTCTGCCAGCCAGCGGACACCGTGCCCTTCCCCACCCTCTGGGTGCCATTGTGAGAATAGATGGAGTCAATCACTTTGGCTTTCTCAAGGATAGCCAGGACCACACCTGTTGTTAGAGTGAAGACAGAGCAATAATATCCTTCACTGCATAGGTCCACTGACTACAGATATTTAATGCCTCACACAGTAAAACTGTGAATAGCATGGATGCCTCTAAATCTGGACCAGTTTTCCAATGGTTCATATTATCCCATGCCTTTCCTGTGAGACAATGATTCATATGAAACTCATGATTCTTGTTTTATTTGCATCTATGACATATTATCCAGCTTCTTTCCATTTACCCAAGTGATGAACTTTCATTTACCATTTATAAAACAGTCAATATCTATTGATTTCAGTTACCAATTTCTTCTAGCTTTCCAAGCAAGATTTTTTTGCATTTTGAATCATACATGTTTATCATTTGTAAATTCTGGTCGTTAGAAAGGTTTGCAACCAGGGTTTTCCAATCCAGGATTTTTCTTGCTGCTGCAATCACCTAGCTTTTCCATGCTGTCTGTTCTTAACCCTTTGAACCTGGTCACCAGCGCCTGAAAAACCCATGTCCCTGGCCTACTGGGCCGAGAACGCACATTTCTCGTTTCATGTTCAATATCTTTATAAACACAAGCCTGAAACGCGATCATGGACACAGACATTTGTAATCACCGTAGTCCTAAATGTCCTTGCTTCAACGCGACCTATTTGATCTATGTTTTAACTGTAGTGGATGCGTAGATCTGGAGTAAGTGTGTCAGCCTGGTCTACCGGGCTGTGGGGTATTTGACACCAGAAGATCTGCCCAGTGTACTTGGCTGTAGGGTTCAACGGATTAACAGGAATCAACTACATTTTGCATTTTAGATCTTTGATACCCTTTGTTGAAAAGATCTGAGTTTACCAACCTTGCCAGAAGGAGAGGAAAATGACCGACTTGATGATGCAGAACTTCAGTATGGGATCAAATGGGCTCAACAGGTCCTTGGTGGCCAGATAAAACATGATGAGAGCATAGAGTGCCAAGCTGACTGAGATGTTGTAGATGATTGTAATGTAGAGGTAACCACCTGCCGGTCTGGGAGGACAAACACAAACACAACAGGCAATGAGTCACAGACAATAGTTCTTTGCAGCATATCCTGCAGCTGCCCATTCTATTTCACCCACTGATTTTCATTTAATTATCATCACCCCCCCCCCCCCCTCCTTCCCAGAACTTTCAATTAATCATAACTGTTCAGTCTAAATGATATCACTTTCTTTCAACAGCTCATTGTTATCATTAAATCTGCATGTGCCAGATTTATTGTCTTATTTCATTTTTCAGAAACAATTTTTTTTCTCAGAAGATTAACACTGTCTTTGGAATCTATATCAGATATTGCTTGATGACATTCTGGCTGTCACATACGAGAAGTTTCCATCCTTGTAATATCCAAATGCTTGTAGTAGCAAAGTCAAAATTGCCATGATAGGTTTGATGAAGCAGAACTGCAGGGTGGCCTGTGAGAGAGACGATCACAAAGATCCATTTGACACATATTTTAATTTTTTACACCATCATTCCTATCTCAACTAATCCATTTTTTGAATGATGCAGCACATTTATATGAGATTCTACCATCCCCTTTCTAATTCCTTGATGTCAACCTTGTGTAAAACACTCATAAGCATTCTACATCACTTTGCTGGATTGAATAAGTGAGGGAAAAAAAATTACTTTATACAGGAAACAAAGCAAAAAGGAATTTCTCTTATCTAGCAAACAAAAGCTAATGAAGCCTTAGATTATATACTATTACACTCTTAAGAAAAGATTGGCTGTAAGAGAATTTTATCTACATACAGGATGCAGATAAAAACTATTAAAGTGTATGTCATTATTTTATCATCTACAATAACAAATTTAATGAGATGTCATTAAACATTTTGTGTGAGTCACACTAAACTGGCCTTGGATATATTTGAGGATGAGCATTTGGTGAAATCAATCATAACATTGACAAACCTGTTTGCAGAAGCGTAAAAAACCAATTGTGTATTGCCTGCCAGCAAAGCAGCAAGTACAGGACAGCCAACTTGACCTGAAAGTAAGAGAAAATTGAAAAAAAAAAAAAATAAATAAAAATGAAAAATGAGCAACAGTGTCTGAAATTAACCTGCTCACACTAACTCACACAGATTTAAACACAGTAATTAGTTTTAACATAAATTATAAATAACATTATAAAAATTCCACCTTTTCCCTCACCTCATCTTTTCCTTTGATCTCAGTGCAGGAATTTAATTCATGACAATAAATTGTAGCCTAAAGATACTAAATACAAACAGAACAGCTTTAAAAAAAAAAAAAAAAAATTTCTTGTCAAATTATATAAAAGCATGATAAGTCTATAAATCCATATTCTGTGGCAATAGTGCTATTACTGGTGAAGTTAGCATCATGCAAAAGGCATGAAATTGGTCACTTTGTTTTGAAAGCATCAGTCTAATACACCCCTTTGCTTTAACTTTGCTTCAATATTTATGGAATAATTTCCACCTTCCATAATCTCCTTTTGTTATTATCCTCTTTCTGAGACATAACAAACACTTGTAACACATTAAACTAGATAATAAATTTATATTCCCACAGCTATGGTAAGACTATGGTACAACTCATGTGACAAGATCCAGTGGCCCTGCTAAAACTATGTTTCAAGGAACAGCAAATGGAAAGCAAAAAAGAGGTGGACAGAAGAAAAGATGGACCAACAACACTCAGGAATGGACAAAAAGAACATTTGTGGAGACCCACAACTGCATCACATGGAGAAGATTAATGCACAATTCATTGGGAGGTGCCCGGATGACCCCAGTTAGAGCTAAGTGCTAAGAAGAAGATGAATGTCTATAAGGACACGATAAAGAAAGAAATAGTGAAATCATGGTGTACTTACTGTATAGGCTTGCCCCTGATCTCTGACATAATGGCCCCCTCTCCACCCAGGTACTCATAGCATAAACTAAGGAAACTGTAGATGACAAACGCTGGGGCCGAGGAAACAGAAAAAAAAAAGTAAATGATCAGGACATGAACTGTAAAAGTGAACAAAATGTGTATTAAATATATATGTATTTTATACATATCTCTATGCAGAAATAGAGCTAGATGTATATATATATATAGATATGGATATAGATATAGATATAAAGATATAAAGGCTCAGTCTGAGAAAAGTCATTCACTCTCCTCTTGTGATTTTTTACACCTGAGCGATAAATCTAAATATCTTTCACATAACTTTCTCCACTATTGTTCTTATGGAAGAAAACTTGAAACTTCATTCAAAGCATAAGCATTTGGAGTTTATTCAAATTTGTACAGACAAAGACAGAAACAAAAGTGTTATTGTCTTTTTTTTTTTTTTCATTTTTTTCCAGGTGAATTTCTCATGCTGAATTTTCTTCAATTCCAAGCTCAAAGTTTACATTATAAAGAGCAGTTGACTTAAATACCTGCATGCTAGAACTAAGCCCACACTAAACAAATTCCTGCAACAAAATAAACAATATTGAAACAACTCTGTGGCTGATAATAAACTGAACTCTGTATGTCTTTCTGTAAAATTATGCAGAATGATGACTTTTGAATTTGAGCCACATGTCTGGCTTACTGATCTTTCAAAACCATAGATAATCCATCATGCATATTTTATGTCCAGGTTCAACATCACACACCCATGGGAGCCACATCCTCAGCTCTGGTAGCATGTGTGATGTTGTGATGCTGTTGTCATAAAATCTGTCTCGGACATCCTTTGTTCTGAAAATCCACAGCACTGGCCAAGATCAATTCATCAACTGCATCAACATACACACTGCACTTACCCCAGTCACCATGACCAAGAATAACTTAGTTGAAAAGAATTTAACAGTTACCAAAGAAGGGTTTTTGTTACTTTCAGTTGTACACTACATATATTGATATCCAATATAATGATTCTGACAGAGTTCTTATATATTACAATAAATAAAAAAAAAAATGTTAACCATGTACAGAATTCAACACGCTGACAAACTGATCTAAGTTTCAAAGATATACATATATCTTTGGCTCACCGACCTGGACTTCAACAGAAAAAACCCAATTATCCGTATCTCACAGAAATCAAATCACGTTTCCATTCATTGTCAGGATTCCTATATATTGACTCTGCTATCTCTTCCCTGCTACAATCACTGAATCAGTGACCTTCATCAAATGTTAAAAAGCAAAAACTTATTGTCCTCAATAAGACTGTTTTTAATGCAAACAAAAACAACACTTAACTAGAGCTAAGGCTGAACTGATCCAGCTTTTGTCTCTCCATCCCATTTTTTTCCCCATCATTTTCTGCATTCTTCACTTTACCTCCTTTTCCCTCAAAACTGCTGCTCCAATGCCACAATGTATGTCACATATGTATTAAACTACTGTTTCTGTGAGTTGGTTCAGTGTCCTTATAGCCTTTCCTGGCCCCCTGTATAATGTAATGCCATCACAGTATCCCCAAGCTCTTTCTCAGTCCATAATCTGCCTCATTTTCTACCCATCCTAAAATCAGCTTTGTCTTGTTTATGACCAACAAGTTCTTTCTGGTAGTCCTTTTTTCACTTTGTCCTTCAACCTTCCAGCATGATCAATAAGGGTGCTCCACTCACCCCCAGCCCACCACCACCACACACGCTCACATCACAAGAACACTGAATTCTCCTCTCAATCTCCATCTTATTACACTCTCCCTCCCCCTTCCTCTCAATCATTTGAAAATCTCTTCTTTCATTTCTTCTAATCATGGCATGGTGGGTTTCTCTCTGCTCCAATAATCATTTCATGAGAGCTGCGAAACAGATTTAAAGAAAAAAAAAGGAAAAAAGCAACAACCCTCATCTCCACAGAGGACTGGATCAATAACTCAGCATCACAGCACAGCCCAGCCCTCCATCTCAGGATGGTCCCCTCAGCCAAACCTAACTGTATTTATTGTGGGCTGATGCTAACACAGAACAACAAATTTGCTAATGCACAACAGCTCCCTTGTGATTTTTGATTGGTGAAGTGTTACTCAGCTACTCAGTTCAAGGCCTTCCGATTCTTTCAGAAATGACTGATGTGTCAAATTATGAAACAATAAATACAATATGAAGGCCATGGGAGATTAGCCTACAATTTTCCTGTTCATCATTTAGATTAATGAAAAACCCATTGACTGAAGTCAGTTTTGCCACATGATCTATGCCACTTACAAATGGCTGGGATGAAGTCTTTTCCTCTACTGGTTTATCTGGCCAATGGGATTTTCGGATTTCAACTGACTTATAAATGTGATAAACCAAAATACAAAAATATTTTTTTTTAAAAATACACGGCTTGCTGCCTGGCTGAGATGCATTTGTTTCCTCCACTGGGATAACATGACTGTTGTATTTCTTCTAGATTTGAACTGACTAATGAACATAATAAATTGTACCAATATGGGTCAGTTCACAAACGTATCAATAAGGTTGTATTTACTATTAATGCCTTGTTATTAACATAATCATCCAATACATATCACAGAAAATAGGAAGTTTCATACTGATAGACAATGAACCAGAAAAAAGTCAAAAGGTGACATTTTTAAGAGTGCTGATATATATCTAGAAATTATAAAATGAATAAAAGACATGGCAGTTTCTCTTCATTTAATATTTAACTTGAAGCTTATCAGGCTTAGGGCTGACAATGCATCATGACACACAGACCACAAAATTTTTATTTCATGAATATTTTGATTGTCCTAAACTGTTGCTTTGTGCTTTTAACATCAAATGAAATAACAGCTGGTGGAACTCTTAGCTGGTCACAGACAATAAGAATACAATATGGCAATGTCTAGAAGTGCAACACTATTAGAGTGATCGCTCTCCCCCAAACAGAGACTGAAAGTCTTCTAAGCCACAGTAAATGAGGTCTGCACCAATGACAAAACAGTATGGGCAAGCAGTGCCTATTCAATTCATCTGTCTGGTCACTTCTGCTCATCAAATCTTACTGTCTTTTGTTAAAATACAGAGTTGTTATCAGGTATTTTGAGGTCGGCCACATATGTGTACATGCTCTGCGCATGGGACTTTTGATGAATGATGAGCATTCGGACATATCTACACCATATAAACAAACCTCTGTGAGAGCTATGATCCATTAGTCATGTGACCAACTTTGTAATACCTCACTGGAAAAGCAAGGTTTCCAATACAAGAGCAGGAAGGCATGTAATATGTCCACTTTTTACATAAGGGAGAAAACTGAAATTTTGTCTTCAAAAACTTCTCTGATTTTTGTTTGACAAAGTTATGGAATCAAACTATTGCTTTGGACAACAGCAGTTGTTCCTTCTGATTTTTTAAAAATGAGATAGCTACCACTTGGGACTGAACCCTTGGATGGTAACCTCAAAAATATTAACAACTGGATACCTATTGTTCTCCCACCATAGTCTTCAGTTGGAGTCAGATATGATGTTAACTCAGCAGCCTTTATAGACCAAAAAGAAAAGATTTACAATCTAGTGGGAAACAAACAACCAAAAGATACTTTGAGTAAAACATAGTGAAAAGGTATATAGATTTAAGTTCCCTACCTTCATAGCAATCCCTGAGGCTGTCGAAGTACACATAGTAGTTGTCATTGTTGAAAAACATGAGACTTAGGAAAGAGTCGAATGAATAGATGGGCACAATGAACAGGACACGCACGATCCATCTTTGTTCATTGGGGCAAGTGTAGTAGCGGAGATGTAGGTAGATCTGCAGATGATAAGAGGACAAGAATAAAATTACTGAACATAAGACAAACCAGGTAATGTGATGAGGAAGTGCTCCCTTAATGACTGTATTGTGTCACTTATGATTCCACCATACTGACTCTGACCAAGAAATACTGAATATTTGCCCCAAAAAATTCCTCAGATATCATCATTACATACATTGTAATATACATATATAATACAAATGTATGGGCTGGCAGAAAATGATACTGTTAAGGAATTCATCACAGAACAATGTAGATGAAGGAAAAAAGTTAATTCATGACATTGTGGACAAATAATATTGAAACTAAATATCAGTTTTGTATAGAAGAAGTGAGTGATAACAATAAACAATATATAAACAGTGAGGGCTCTGTTAATCTGAGTAACAAACACAATATCATCAATAATGAGGAATTTTCATGCTAGCATTATAGAGGATGCCCTGGTCAGAGACAGACTTGCTACTGGTCTGAACGAGGACAAAGTACAGAAAGGATGCCTCATCATTTCTCCACATACTGGGCCATCAATAGGAAATAAATGGGATGGAGGTGGAGAACTAATACAGTTCTTCCATCAGTCAGTAACTCAAGCTGATAATGATGCTCTGAGTTCTCTGTGGACTGAGCTAGGTTATTTAAACACCATTTAAAGCCAGCCACCATCTCCCTTACTGAGGGGAATAAAAAAAAAAGTTTTTTTAAGAAGTCTCTCAAAAAAAAACAAAAAAAAAAAGGGCAAACACATCAAGAGTTCTACAGTTCTAATTTCCTTTCCCAACTGTGAAATTACATCCCTGGTCTAGAAGAAAGAGTTAAAAAATAGAAGAAAAGAAAAATCACATTCCTTGTCTGGTGGAAAAGGTGAAAAAAAAAAAAAAAGAAGGAAAAATTACATCCCTTGTCTGAAACAGAAATTTAAAAGGGGATAAAAAATAGAAGAAAGACTACATTTCTTATTTAAAATATCTAAAAAAAAAAGAAACAAAAAAAAAAAGGAAAGAAAAAATTACATCACTTGTGTAGAACAAAACAGTTAAAGGAAAACAAGAAGAAGAAGAAGAAGAAGAAGAAGGGGGGGGGGGGGGGGAAAAAATAAAAAAACTGCCCTCAGTTCTCCAGCCAGGACAACTGAAATGTTCAAGAAGTTAAGCCCTCTGGCTGACTCAGGGACTTCCCTGAATTCTCACTTATCCGAGTCCCAGAGAAAAAGAAAGGGAGAGAGAGAGAGAGAGAGAGACAGAGAGTGAGAAAGGGAGGGAGGGGAAGAGGGAGAGGGGGAGAGAGAGAGAGAGCGAGAGAGAGAGAGAGACAAAGACTTTCATCACTGCTTGTGGAGAAGATTCAATGCACGAAATTTACATTGTAAAATGCATAAAGCGGTTGTGAGAGTTTGCTTCCATATTTAAGAGTTAATAAAATATCCAGGATAAGGAGCGGATCCAATGCCCATGTTTATCTTCTGCCCGGCACTTTCAAAAAACAGCCACCATTCCAGACAGCTGGAAACATAAGAACTTTGCGAAATGTGAGGTGGTCGGAAGAACACAGACTCGGAAAGGCAAAATGTGCTGAGCCGGCAAGCTGATAACAGAACATTGTAGTTGGCTGGTAGAGGAAGGCAGCCTCGGGGCTTGGTATCTAGTGGAGAGTGGTAGAGCTTGAAATAGAATTCCATGAGAGAAGGGTTATTGACCCATGCTCCTCGGAATAATGGTCGGGAGTCGAACCCACTGAACTACCAATCAATGACAGTCCAAGGACAATATAGTTCTTTCTTTTTTGGCCCAAAAGATGCCAGTTTCTCCCGATTTTGCTGTGTTCTCCCAGAATCAACAGGTTCCGGCATTGGCCGAAACGAAGGGTAACGTTAACAAAACCTTGACAAGAATAACAGACTAGCTTATACGTGGAGAAAAAGCTTACACTACGCAGAAAGAGCAGAACTTTGTACTTCTTCAAAACCACCGAATTCAACCTCTGGGCAAATAAAACTGTAGAACTGAAAAA
>JBCEWB010000012.1:894092-907155 GCA_039654565.1 Peronia peronii | reverse complement strand
AAAAAAAAAAAAAAGGAACCATGAGGAGGATTGTTTTACAGTGTCTTCCTCCCTCCTCTCCCCCCCCCCCCAACCTCTCTCTCTCTCCCTCTCTCTCTCTCTCTCACACACACACAACACACACACACACACACACATCAAACCAGCACAGAGACTCTCATTTCGTAGGTGAACCTGTCAAAAAAAGGGAACGCTAATAGTGGCTAATTGGGCATTTACAACGAATTTGCCACATAGATCTTGCTACCATCTGGTATACAATTCCCCTTCTGTTATATGGCATGCACGTCTAGCTTGCATCTGATAAAAGAAAACAAATAAAGGCAAAAACAGTTCTCCATTCTCGCTGTTTCATATTAACAAACGTAGCTTGCAACTAATTGAGCGTCAGTATTATTTTGCCTTTCATTTGTTCATTTCTAGTTACAGTGTTCATACTATTGTCACATCACCGTAAGCAGGCATTGTAGAAAATAAAATTATAGTTTTTGTATTTAATTTTTCTACATGCCAATCAGAATTCACTTTTCCAAGTTAAAGAAACTTCGCATCGAAAAGCACACGATCAATCCTTTCCATTGTGGAACCAGCCCTATCTCAATCATAAGTCCTTTCATCCTGTAGTCTTTTATAAATCAGTTTATATCAGCTGTCATCAGCTGATGTTCTTCCGTCATTGATTATTTCCCACATTCTGGCAGAGAGAGATTCGTAGAGACAGAAGAGATCTAAACAGACGTAAGCCTGAGATTTAACTGCATGCAATTCCCTATGGGCCAACTGCCACCCGGTGATCCACATTTCAATCGGTTTCTATGCTCAAGCTGCCTTTGGATCGTCTTAATCCATAACAATCTTGGTAACAAATTGCAGTTTCCTATGTGCATGTTGTCATTAGAGATATATCCATCTTCCAGATTATTTCTGAGACTACAATGCAATGTTCTACCTACATGTTGTCATCGCATAGATGACATTCTAAGATTATAATGTTATGGCAATGTTCAGTGTGCAAGCTACTGTCGGGTGATACCATATCCCAAGTTGTCCAACGTGTTCATAAATAGTGTATCGTCGACTTGACATTTCTCGTTTTTCTCTACACGGACGTGATTCAGAGCTCTTAGCACTGGCCGCCAGCAACTGACAGTTTTAAATTTTAATGTGTCCGTTACCCAGATTCGCTCGGTTCTCAGTATTGGCCGTAAACCATGCCAATCGTTATTGTTTCTCAAAGCCAGTGTGTCGTCATAAACTCGGAAGGTGTTGAATGAAAATGACACGCTGGTGAAAGGTGCCTATGGCCTTCATTTACGGAGAATGGCTTCATGGTGCGGATTCACGAGGCCGTCTTGCCACCGGCATCATGCTGATGAACCCACAACCTCTACATACAAGTGGGCGTGTGTCTGTTGCGAACTACACCCCACCAATTGCCCTCAAAGCAATGTTGACTAAGGTTATTAATAGTCGTTGGACCATGTTACAATGGAGCCAAACGACGTTGCCGCACCCCGGCCAAACTGCTGCCGATGCTAGTGTCGTGAATCAGGAAATCGGTGCCACGTGACAGCCGTTGGCGCGTTGAATCAACAATATTCTTTACATTCTAAGGATAAAATTCATCACAGGTAATCCCCCTTCCTCCATTTTCTTCCACACCGTAATTTTAAAGATAGTAATAACCGCTTTAGTGTTTTATTGAAGTTATTTTGTATGTGCGTGTGCACGTGAAATGGGATTGTCGTTGTTATCCATTTGTTTGTAATTATCAAAACTACCTCTTAAATCAAGATGTCTGTTAAAATATATCAAGATTATCTGACAGTAAAGACAAATCAGTGTATAAATGTCACATGAAATCAATAAATATTAGGGAGAATGATGAGCTAACTAACACTATACTGCACTCTACAACAAACATAATAAAAATTATGTTCGTACTAAAATTGAGCACCAAATATATCACCTGCAGAACAATCAAGATCATGTAATACGTGTATATTGATATAATATTGTGGAGTGCATGGAAAGCAAGTAAAAAAAAAAAAGACCAAAGACGTGCCTAAGACGATCTGCCCCACGATGAAAGAGACAGAGGGCAGGAGACCTAGGACATCATCTAAGGATGGTATTTATACAAATGACTCTGTTTTCTAATGTCAAATTGAAACGATGTTTCTCGTCGCTCAGAAATAATAATTATTATACGAGAGCATAATAAGTGCATTTTCGGAAATGGTTTTGCTGCTCATTCGTTAGTTAATGATTGTTATCCAGTCTGAACTAACAATACGTCTATACATTTTATCATCTCTTCACAATAATATTATAATATAATGAGACCCATGTACAAAGTGTTGATAATATCACATTCTAGCTGGCGATGAAGACAACAAACTCTTGTTTCACTTATGGGGAAAAAAGAGAAGAATTACATGAAAAGCTAGATTATTACCTAAATACAATTGGAAAGTCTAAAGTGGGACTATTTCCTGGATCATTGAGGAATTTAAGAGAGTTCATTGGAGTTCTCTGACTTCCATTGACTCTGTGCTCAGTGTCCAACATTCACGTACAGGTCATGACCCTGCCACATGGATGTTTAATGCCTGATTCATGTCGCTAACGAACTGCATGTCCGTGGGGACTTGATTAAAGAAGGCGCTTCGAACAGTATTTGATCAGGGGATAGACGGCAATAGCTGAAAGTGCCAAATCAATCAGCATCAGCTCTTCTCTTGGTTTACATTTCATGTTTTTCTTCCCCATCTAACGGCACGAGATCCATGAATTTAATTCAGATCAAAGCCTTTAAGTTGTCTCGAAGAACAAAAATTGTGCAAACTTTCGGTTCAGTTAATGCTCACATCATTGTGAATAATTTCCCTTTCTTTTCTGCACTGTTGAACTGATAAATGGTATAACTAATTATTTTCACCAGTTTACCAGTTATTATCGAATTACGCAGCGATGTTGCTGCATGATCAGTCAGTCAGATTGTCAATCAGTTAATGAATTAATTGGTTTGCTACTAGGTGTAGCGTGTCAACCAGTAGTATAACCATCAGGGAACTATTTAAAAGCCTGTCCATAGGTTAGTTTATAGAGTTTGTTCATATCTTAAAAAGCTGTTTACAAATGGAGACAAAGATTTTGTTTCAGACTCCAGATCGACACTCTGTAGGCCCTATGGTTGATATGTATTGAAATAAAATTTCTTTTAAAGGTTAAACATTGGAGACAAAATAGCCCTTTCCTGACCCAAATTTATGTTCTACTGAGAAAAACGAACGAATATGCTTGACATCTTGCAGTACCACGATTATATCGTAATTTATGTAATCAACGCAAAGGTATCAATGTTAAGATACAAAGCTCAGTCAGCAAAAATTGTTCTCCAGGTCTGTAGTTTTGGTAATTTAAATCATCTTAAAGAATTAAGGTCGCTCAGAAGCAAATTTCAAGATCATCTGATAGTCAGTCAGGCACAGACACAGACACAGAGGGAAAGAAAGAGAGAGGGGGGGGGGGAGAGGGGGGGGAGGGGGAGGGATATTATCTTTATTCACAGGGTGCTTCAGAACAGATTTATTGCCATTATGATTCATAGAACGATACAGTTTTACGCTCCCGCATAATGTCTCTGTCGTTTGAGGCTGTGATGCAAATTAGATGTTCTCTGAAAGGCACTAATTTGATAATAATCTGTGTTGGTGTTTTGTATCTCCCTGCCTCAACCTCGTGTAAGGCAATCCTATTGACCGTGAAGAGATCACAAGATACAAACAGAAACAAAATAAACCACATCAAACGGGGGATTTCCCAGGTCGTAAATCAAAATTTTGGGCAAATATGTGGGGTACAGTCTCGCTATTGCAAATGCTAAAACCCCTCTGTACAAGCTGGTCCACAGCGCTCGTCCCGAAAAAGAAAGCCTTAAACAGAGATCAGACCACATGAAAAGATCAATGATGGCCGGCCGTACAGATTAAAGATTTAAACGTGTCTTCAAACAAGCCTGGTTTTTGAAACAAAACAACTGTACAGCTAAGCTGCTATGTCTTATTTAAATGGAGATTGATGGTTCAAAATTAATCAATTGTTGCTGTTTCTTGTTCTCCGAAATCACCCCCCCCCCTCAACCAAACCCGTTTCCCCCCTTTCCATATGAGTAACACCTGCAAAACCAATTTCGTTAATAACTCTATGCTGAATTTTATGATATTTGCATAACTAGACTCATTTTCTCTCCTTTAAAAAAAAAATCAGATGAAAAAAGGCGAATGTCTTTTGTAAAGTGGTAAAATCATTATCCTCGTGGTATCCTGGCGCGTTTCTGTCTTCTTTGCTAAATAATCGCCTTTTTCAACCAGTGAACGGACTTGTTTTCATACTAATTGTCATACTTTTTCGGTTTTGTTTTCTTCTTTTTTTTACCTTTAGTTCACTTTTTTGTTTTCTTCTTCGTCTTCTTCTTTTTTTTACCTTTAATTCACTCTCTCTCTCTGTTTCTCGTTAACCGGACCGAAAACGTTAAATGCGAAAATGCTGGCAGTGAAGAGTGGAGAAAGTGGAAAACAATTTCCCGACGTCCAAGGGACAAAAGGCATCGCTCTCGTCTCTGTTAGGGCCGTTGTTTGATTTTGGTCAAACTTAATTAGTTAAACAAGAAAGGAAACGCTCAATAGCCACCGGTGTTGTCAGATTTTTACCGTCCATGAAAACCAATGTTTGATCAGTGCGGTCGCCAGCGGAAACTGGCTGGCTGATGGGACAAAGTTGCTGGCAGTTATCCCCCTGTGGATGCTCGTGAGGCCCATAAAATTGGCCAGGGGTCTTTTGAGACTTGGGAATAAGCGGAAAATAATCTCTTCCCGTTGCCACAAAAGGAGAAGACAACCAGGCAGGTAGAATGACGAGGAGAAAAGAAAAGACAAAAATAAGTCTAGTCTTTTAGCTCACGTCACGACACATTACGCCCATTGGCGCGTGCCGGGGACAACTCGATCGCACGTGCGCTTGACGCGTCCTTTATTCAATAGCGCGTGCATTGGTGTGTGACGGGGGGAGGATAGAGGTGATGGTGGCTTGTACTTGACGTTTGGCAATGATTTGGTGCCAAAAAATATTATATTAAAACAACAACAAAGGAAAAGAAAAACTGGATTTTTTTTTTTAACCTAACAAGTTCCTCTGTTTATATGAATAGAACTCCAACTCCGTGGATCTGCATGAAAAGTGAAGCAAACGCAAAGCAGTGTTCCGGTTTACAAATAGAGCATTTCAAACTGCAAACAACTCAGCATTGCGCAGCCCATGAAAATAGACGTCCACCGCCCGAGCTTAATGCAGTGTATTGTGCGCCCTTTGTGAGACGTAAACGAGTATGCAGAATAGCCACAAGGGCGTGTGATTTGCTAAGATTGGCCGGTCAAAGGTCAGGGAGGATAGGACATAAACTAAGATACAAATAACTCACAACTGCTGGCTGGCCCCGTCAACTGTCACCTCAGATAGGACATAAATTTATAACAGTTCTTAATAAGGATTACAAAATACAAATTGCATCTATTCTTATTAACCTGATCTCTCAATAAGACTAATAAGATAGGGCATGAGTTATGAAACAAGTCACGTATATTAATTTACATTTGGACATATAAATAAGATAGAACTTAGAATAAAACATAAGTAATATATATTAATTGGTCCTATGAGTTAAATATAACAGAGACCAAAATACAAACACAAGTTTTAATTAACTGGCTGAGTTAAAAATATTAGTAACACTGGACACAAATCAGGAAGCAAAATAGACATAAGCTTATTAACTGGCTTGTTAAACATGATAGTGTATTAAGACACGTACTAAAATACAAGTCCTGAGCATTAAATGGCTTCATCAGCTCTCGAGATCTCACATTATTAGGCTACCAGACGAGATACGAACCAAGATGTAAGCTAAATGAACTAACTCTGTCAAACTTTAAAGCAGGTAAACATGACTAATATAAACTGAAAGATAAATCTTATGTTTTAACTGGCTCCACCAAAGTCGATGCGGATAACACAAACACTAAGGTACCAATTTGGGCTGAGGAGAATATTTGACTCGTGCTTAAGAAGGTAAAACAATACCAAGCAACAAGTCACAGAAACAAACCAAATAAAATGTAAAAAAAATAAAAAATGCAATTTGTTAACCATTTATAGCTATGATTTGTCACATTTATATCTTTCCGTCTTTGTTAAATTTGCATTTGCACGGCATATAATGAGACGGACACATCTTTCTTTGTCTGTCTGTTGGTGGTTGGTTGGCTGGGTCGTTGATTGGTTGGTTAGTTGGTTGATTGGTTGGTTGGTTGAATGGCTAGCTGGCTGGTTGATTGATTGGTAAATTGGTTGATTGGCTGGCTGACTGGCTGGTTGGTTGGTTGGTTGATTAGTTGGTTGGTTGATTGGTTGATTGGCTGATTCGGTTGGTTGGTTGGTTCGTTGGTTGTTTGGTTGGTTGGTTGATCGGCTGGCTGGTTGGTTGATTGTTTAGTTGGTGGTTTCTTTCTTCTCCTTTTTTTCCCTTTTTCTGTCTTTTTCTTAGCTTTTTTTCTCTCTTTCTTTGTTTCTTTCTTACTTTCTTTTTTTCTCTCTTTCTTTTTTTTTTTTTACTTTTATTTCCTTCTTCTTTTCTCTTTCATTGATTATGTCTTCCTCTCTTTCTTTCTCTTACTTTCTTTTCTTTCTCTTTCTGTCATTCTTCATCCCTCGTTTATTTCCATTCTCTACTTTCTATTTCATTTTCCCTGTTCTCTTTTTTTCCATCGTTCTCTCTTCTTTTTTCTTCCTTATTTTCTTCGTTATTGCTATCGCTGTGGTTCTTCTCTTAGTAAAGGTCATAGACATGGTGTATCGGGCGGGGCATCAAGCGCAGAGTGGATCCTTTGACATTCAGGCTCCGCTGTGAGCTCAAAAGCGTACCATATAGCGTTGTATTGCAGGCACCGTTGTTCCTGAGCAAATTTCAGGGCTGGTCTCCTCCTGTCTTTCATAGTCACATCCACCGCCCTGCTCCACTGCTCACACTTCAATCCCGTGCTACAATGAGGATGGTTTTAACAAGTGCGTTATAGAATCAACTATCCGTTTGAATAAAACAGACTCCCTAGTAGGAGAGAGGACAGGAAAAAAAAATTAATAAAGTCATGAATAGCCTGACCAAGGGAACAAAACAAATTTTTGAATCTGAAAACACGACAGCCACTGAACTGAAGCAGAGGTCGCCATGGCAACCAGTCAAGCGAGATGGGAACGAGGCAGGATGCCGGGGCTCCCGCTGGCGGAAAAGGTCTCGTGAGGGCCTCCAACAATATGATTGCTTCTTTTAATGCCTCACAAGTGCTGAATGTTTGTGACCGTTAGAACTAATGGTATTTGGAGAAGGACGGGTTATTAACACTCTTTTCCAACAACAATCGTTCTTTGCATTGGTAGTGCAAGTCATTGTCCTCGCTAATTCACTATAAGTGGGGAGTCGTTGTACCAGAAAAGGTTTGCTGTAGTGCGCTCGTCAAATCTCCGATTATTTTTGTCTTCATTTCTTTCACACCACCCCTCCCCCCCCCCTTTTCCCCCCTTTTTTGCTCTGCTTTGTTTCTATTTTTTTTATTGGAGAATAGAAAATGAGATAATTCTTCATCTGTGCCACGTGATCAACATAGCTGAATCTGAGCACATGAGAGTCATCATTTTTCTTCCAGGCTATTAACTGTACCATCGACAAGTGGAATGTTCTAAAAAGCAGAGATGTGATTTGTCTAGTAGACTTAACAATAGACATTCATACTATCTAATGAAAAAAAATGCATGTGTAAATGAACTTTAAAAAAAAAAGGAAGAGTGTAAAGTATGTTACAGGTACCATAATAAAAAGTCAGAAGTAATTATCAGGTAAAGTAAAATCAACTTTATAATTTTATCCTCAAAAGAAAATTCCATTTCAAGCTGATATGTGACAGAAGACATGCTGGATAATCTTACATCTTCACTCACATGTATACTGTATGAACAAAAAACTCACGAATAACATCAGAGCCGGATCTATTCAAAAAGCATTGTCTTAACTTGATAAGCACTTCGCTTAGTATTAACCTGAAATTAAAACATTGAATAATAGACAACAGCGCATACAGAAAAGAAAAGGTGGGGTTTACAGGTAAAGATAGTTTTGTACACATAGTTTTGTACAGATCTGTTTACATACAGTATTAATGTATGTAGGCAAGAGGGGTAAAGGGGGTAAGAGAGAAAAAAGCGATCAGGAGACTGAAATGAAATTAGAAGAAAAGAAAAAAAAAAAAGGAAAGAAAGAAAAAGACTGTTGAATTTGTTTTCAGAGCGGAGCTATTTGCAAGGGTTTTGTTGTTGTTGTTGTTGTTGTTGTTGTTGTTGTTTCTTTCTAATGGAACAAGAAAATAGAAAGCAGCAAAGAGCACTAATAACAACAGACGAAACGAAAACAAAACAACAACAAATGCGACCAAATTAAACATGTCTCTCTCAGAGCCAATTTAAGTGAGCGAAAATTCTGTTCTCCCCAGTGGAGAAAAGCGTTTTTTTTTTTGGTCACGCACAGCATTTTCTCATGGTAATTGTTTGAACGCAAAGTGTGTGAAAAATGACTGAATAAGATCCACGTAATATTTAAAAAGATTGCATCGTGATGCTTTTAAAAATTAATGTTTACTTTGATTTTGTCTCGCTGAAAAAAAAAAATAATAAAACAAAAACGTTTGAACATGAATGTATTTTATGCTTTATCCATTTACTCTACTCAACAGGGCCAGAGTTTGTTCCGGCCAATTTAATTTATGCTGGGATTTCTGTTAGAGTAGCAAACTACCGGGCAGCTCCTCATCAATTTTATCTGCGAACATAAAGTGCAATCACTGTGAAATGGCTTCTTTGATATCAACATTTATGCCACAACCCACTTAAAAAAAAAAAACGAACTGAGGGTGAGCTCTCTACAGACTTCTGAACTAAATCTGATGATAAAACAGACCCATCTTGGCATTGCTATTATATTTAAAAAAAATGATTATGGCTTTTTTTTTTTTTTTTTTACATCAAAATACATTTATCTAAAAATGCAAAATCATGACCAACGGCGTTACGTAAAGATTTCGTCATGACGAACTGGAAGAATATTCTTGAACTATTCTTTTCGTTGAAACTTTTCTCGCTGGAAGTGACAAACTGAATGAGCGTCAATTTCATATGGCGTGCATTGCGTACGATTCCTTACACGTGCAGTATCAAACAAACAAACGAAAAAAAAACAGCTTGATAGGAAAGAGAAAATTAAAAAAATAAATATATAAATGATTTCAAAGCAAAAAAAAAAAAAAGACCAGGAAGAAGATTAAAGGTATCTAATAACAATGGCTCTAAGGATACCAGGAACAACAAGCGAATGATCTTTATCACTGGGAAAGAAAAATCTATAGAGTGAAGATCACATGAGCAACCAGATGAGAGAACCCGAGTCATTATCTGCAAGTTATGTATGCGGGTTTATTAAGTGTTGCTCATGCTGCATCTCTGAGGTGTGGTGGGGAAAAGTATGGGCAGAAAAGAGGAGTGCCCTGACATGGGATGGGAGCATTCTTGCGGTTAGTTATAGTTATATGTTCATTTGTGCATATATTTTCTTTCTTTCTTCCTTTTTTCTTTCTTTTCTCTTTCATCCTTCTTTCTTTCTTTCTTTCTCTCTTCTTATTTTCTTCCTGTTATTCGTTCTTTCTTATGTTCTTTTGTTCTTTCTTTCCTTTTTTTTGTTCATAAATCATCATATATAACTAAAGTCGTGATGGTTCCATTGGCTTTCTTTCTTTTTTTCTTTCTCCTTTCTTTCTCTCTGTCATTCGCTCTTTCTTATTTTCTTTTGTTCTTTCCTTCCTTTTTGTTCATTCATTAATCATCATGCATAACTAATGTCGTAATGGCTCCATTAGTTTAAAGCTAAAATCCTTCAAATCAATTATTTATTGATTTTATTATTGCTTTGCTTTTTAAAAATTATTCATGTAAGTTATCAGTTGAGTCATTTATTTCATACTGTTTTAGAGTCTTTCTTTCTTTCTCTTTCAGTTAAATTATCTTAAAATTCATACCTTTTGTACAGTAAAGAAGAAAAATGAGAGAGATAGGATATGTTTTCATCGTAATTGTATATCACTGAAAAAATGTATCATTCTTAACAGAAGGCCAGAATCTTAGAATGGAAAGAAAATCACTCCAAATACAACAATACATAAAAAAAAGAAAAAGAAAGAAAGAAAAAAGAAAGAAAAGAAAACAAAGAAAGACCGATAAAAGAGAAGATGTGGAATATTTAAAAGTGAAAAGAGAGAAGAGACTGGAAATAAAGGAGAAAAAGAAGAATGTATGAGAAATGAATGAGATCAAGAGATAGAGAAGAGGGAACAAAGAGAGAAATTAATATGGGCAAGGGAGTGGACAGGAAGGAGAGAGAGAGAGAGAGAGAGAGCCTGAGAGAATCTTAGAAGAGGAAAGACATGGCGGAAAAAACACAGGAAGAATAGAAAATCGAATAATAAAAATATATTTAAAAAAGAAAAGCGGAAATAAAAGTCGAACCAATAAAATTAGTACCAGCCACCTTTGAAAATGTTTATTTCAACTTGATCCTTATACTTGGATATTTTCACCACACAGCTTGGCAGAACACACTGGAGACAAAGCCTGACATCTGCAGATAAACCCATAGATTGTTTTGATTTCTGTTAGAGCCATACAATACTAGCTAAACTTGTCAAGTTCTGTTTAGTAACCAGCTTTGTATATGTGCGTGTGTGTGTATGTGTGTGTGTGCTTGTGTGTATATGGGTGGGTGTGTGGGTGTGAGTGCGTGTGTGTGTGAGAGAGAGAAAGAGAACTGTCTTCAGGCAAGGAATGTTTATGAGATCTCTCTCGAGGGTTTTAGTATGGTATCTAAAAAAATTCAAGTGATATTTTATTTTATTTTGTGTGGATTTTTACATATATACCCGTAAAGCAAAACAAAAAAAAAAACAACAACAACAACAGCACCAGCACCAACAACAACAATAACAACAACAATAATAACAACAACAATAATGCTTAGTCACTATAGTGGATTCTAAAGAGTGACTGAGAAAACGACATATAAATCAATTGAATTAATGGCGGAAAGAAGGAAGGAAGGAAAGAAGGAGGAAACGCAGGAAAAAAAAGGAAGGAGGGACGGAAGATAGGAAAGAAGGGAGGAAGGAAGGACGGAAGGAAAGAATATATACCTAGGAATCATCACAAAAGCAGACAATGTCTTTATCACCCAATGCTCGCCATGCGTTAAGCTGACCTCTAATCCATTTGTTGTTTTTTTCTCTTTCTGTTTTTGTTTGAGGGGAAAACCCTTGAAACAAAACACTGTCGTTAACAGACAATACAATCACACAATTTCAGAAGCAATTTCAGAAGGGTGGAGAGCATTGTTTCGGTCTCAAGAGGTATCAATAGCACGGACGGTGAAGAACTGCTACGGCTCAAAAAGTGCCGGAGACAATGGAAGGCGCGCATGCGTAACAACATCGCCATGTGCTAGACGTTCGTGCACGCGAGTGGCGAGAAGCAAGGACGAGCACTGTGTCACAAAGTCGGATAATGCATCATCCGTTATTATGGTTCTTTCACAGAGAGGATTCCGTGCAGTTCGTTATGGAACATCAAAAGTTGTACCTGCACAATCTTGTCCATTGATTAGCTGCATGATTTTTGATGATGCCATCAAGCATGGTAACTTTGAATGTTATTCATCAGAGGCAACAAAACATCTCTTCCACCGCCCTCCCCCTCTCCCCCTCCCTTTCTTCTTCCCTTCCCTCCACCTCTTCTCTCTTTATTACTTTCTCTCTTGTAAGATATAAACTTCCTTGATGTTTTCTTCCTACATCTTTTTCAGCTTCCAGATCATAAATCTTTGCACTTTGAAGTACGAAAGAGTTTATTTCAAATATCTATTTGGCTCAGATTTGTCAGAATTTCAGTATTGTTGTCTTTTTGGGAATAAGAAAACACTGTACATGATCGAGGGAAAAAAGGACTCGGAATTATAAAGAGATTGCGAAGATAGCAGTTGGCATTACAAAATTTGATCGGTGATAGGAGCAATATTCACGGAAAGGTAAGAATCAGCAACGCAGAAAATAGCAATGACTGGGAGTTAGTTGTGACAGTATTCGTGCCGTGGACTACTTATTTAAAAGCAAATAAATAGATAAATACGTAGATTTCTAATTTAACCCGATAGTTTCACTATGGTGCCCAAATCATCATTGCCGTCACCAGCAATAGTAATGAAAGGAAAACGTGAAGGAAAAGTGGTTCTGACATTAATGACAGTCGTAAGGTTGACGGTGATCTAGTTAGTACAGTGTAATAGCTTCTTGTTCATAGTAGAATGATCAGTGAAACGCAGTGCTTCAATGATGATGCCTCAAAATCGTTGCCACAACTTTAAAAAAAATTTGCTTAATATGAACCGTCCTGTCGAGTCCCTGAGTGACGTTTAGTACCAAGCTCGGCTTGAAATACTGTAGGAACCCAATAAACTCGACAATGGTGTTGCCAGCTCTAGTTGAAAAGGTCTAAGATATTACCTACTTTCTTTACCCAAATCCGGATGTCCACTTTATAGCCGATAACACTGTGCGAAGAGCGCAATATCATGACGGTGGAAGAGGATCGTTTGTTCTTATCGTGAGGAAATCTAGATCCTCTAGTTTCAAAAGCTAGTAAAAAAACTGAATAAATTTTAATGTGATCATGTTAGAATTAAAATTTGTGGGTAGCTCACGCTGAAAAGCAGTCTGCTGTGTGACACAAACATTTAATTATATTTTCTATAGGTTTTAATTTAATGTGATAATGTCATATCAACTGCAAAGTAAAATCAGTTGTTGCACCATACTGGAGGTAAAGTTAGGGATATATAGATAGATAGACAGACAGACAGACA
>JBCEWB010000012.1:880883-893992 GCA_039654565.1 Peronia peronii | reverse complement strand
TGTCTGTCTGTCTGTCTGTCTGTCTGTCTGTCTATCTATCTATCTATCTATCTATCTATCTATCTATCTATCTATTTGACTGTCTGTACAATGATCCATCCATTTATATTTCTACAAAGTCTATTAGTCTATCTGTTTGTGTATGTGAGAGTGTCTGTATGATTGATTTATCTATCTATGTGCGTATCTGTCTGTCTATCTGTTTATTTATGTGTATATATATATATATGTGTGTGTCTATGTGTGTGTGTATGCTCTCGTGGGCGTGTATGTATTTCCGCAAGTGTTGTTAAGAGAAACCAAACATATTGCAATAAAAATCTCGAGGGAATCCACTTCTCCTGATCTATAACAATATTAGGTATCAAAACTGAGTAATAAACATAATATTGATCATATGATAATAATATTTTAATGAGACCTACAAAACGAACTGCTTCATTCAGTAGTTTGAAATCTTTTCTTTATGAGGTTTTGTCATGTGGCTGTAGCTCTGTCTTAGCACTGCAGGACATTTACTAGATTTCCCTTGAGATAGTGAATGTAAAAAGTAATGTCTCTTTTATTTATTTATGTATTTATTTATGTATTTATGTATTTATTTATGTATATTTTATTATTTATTTATTTGTTTAGTCGGTATTTAATTAATTATCTATTTTATTTTGATAATTTGTTCATATTCTATAATAACTTTTCTACTATTTTTCTTCTAATTTCTGTCAACTAACTTTACCGTCAACAGCTCGGTTCAACAATACGAGGACATTCTGTACACTGAGGTTTGAAAGCGATAACGTTAGTCTTTGCCAGACATTAGCACTACGTATCACACAGACAATGATCTTGGCTTGGAGTAAAGCATCAGACACTCCTATATTTGTGAGAAAAAAATAAATAAATAAAAATGATAAAAACAATTAAACGTTCCATTGTTTTGAGTAATACACATATTTTCATTCTTGGTTAAAAAAAAAAAAAGAAAGAAAGAGGGGACAGGAAGAACATGAGGCAGACCTTTCCATAATTAAACTACACTTTTTAGTGGAAATTTAACTGCCCATTAATTAAGCAACGCTCTTCTGGAATGGAACCTACACATTGTACAGAATAGTTTTTTTGCGAAGTGTCCAACCGTGCTGAAGTTCGGCTAGTCTTCGCCGTCTTCGTGCATTATATTTATCTATCTACATCACCATTTCCCCAGTACAATTTTGAATTATTCGGCTACATGAGAGCCCGGCAAAAGATAGCGCGCCAGCTGCAAATTCAGAATCAATTTTCGTTAGACAGATGCTTAATTCCGGCAAGAACTTCAAGACTGCACGAACTGAGTCCGGTTAGCCACTGCGTGTTGTTTGCAACAACGCGCTGCGCCCTTGCTGTCTTTATTTAATGACCCTGAAGGTCATTGCTACATTCTTGTCCCTTGATATTGCTATATTCTTCTCAACTTAGAGCTATTGAAATCTACCAATTTTGGTTCACATTGGTACAGTCTGACATGATGCGGACATAAGTGACGCGAACACCCTCCGTGACGCACTGACCCTCCAGTCCTATAATTATATACGTAGTGTTTTTTTGGTTTTGTTTCTCATTTCATGAGATCTATCGTATTGCCGACCGGGTTTCTGTCCCTGGGGATCCTGTGCTTTGAAATAGCACAGGGAGCTGTAACAATTATGCTTACTGGCCCTCCATGATCCAGCCACTAGGCTGTGTTGCTGTTCTTTAATTGTATGTGCCTATAGAAGATCACTGTGTGTTTAACCCCGACTGCATAATGAAGTGGAGACGGGGAAAAAACTTGTTACCCTGGCTGCTGGGTTACACTGTGTGGCGGGCTCTCTGAAACTAATCATACGGTGAAAAGTGTCAGTTTTGAATTAGCCCCAGAGCTGTTATGAAGCCGTTTTGTTTTGTTTCTTTATGAATTTGAGATTATATTTCGGGGTTGTCACGAAGCCATTTACTCTTATATCATATTCAAATCTCAAGATATCACTTCTCAAAACTGCAAATGTGTCAGCACTCTTGACTTTAACCTCAGTGGTATCTTCTGACACTTAAGGGGTTAAATGCATGCTATTAAATTTTGATAATAACGTCTTGTGTTAACGAGATAACTATCCCTCTGGAGGCTGAAAGTTAAACAAATAAGGTAATGTCTTGCGTTTTATGACGTATTTGGGTTTAGCCACTGTAAAACGGTACAAGTAAACTGGTCTGGTCACATCACAAGATCCTATGGACTGATCAAGACAATTCTACACGGAACCATCGAAGGCGCAAGAGGCAGACCAGAAATGGGTGGACAACTTTGCGGAAACATTTGCAGAGACACAGTCCTTGTGCACAGCGGAGAAAAGTCGAATGCGTGCGGTAGAAATCCCTCGGGCGGCGCCCTCACGACTCTATACGAAGTTCAAAAGACCAAGCGTGCGAACACGGAAAGAGGCTACCCCGGATTTTATATGAATTTTTGTATTGTAAGAACAGTTATATTTTATAAAATTGTTTTCAAAGTTTTTCTTTCATTTTTCAACTCATCGTGATTATTTCACAGTCATTTAGGACACTTCTTTTTTAGCGTTTGAATAATAATGCTAACCTAATTACCACTACACGAGTGATCTAATTTAACAGTGATTATTTTTTGTGTGTGTGTGTTAACCCCCTATTACTTTTAAAGCAGAAACCTCAACTCTGCAAAAAGCAATAGTTCTGACTACATAAACCTTTTTTTTTTCTCAAAACAACCATACCTTCTTGGGTCATTGTAGACATCAATGGCCGTGACATCTGGATTATCCAATCTGATGGGTCTTTTTAGAGCGATAGACTACACATTTTTCATGAGCATTTGTGATAACAATATTGAATCTTCTCTGATCTCATCAAAGCAGTTCCACGAACCACAGTGACCATTCCCTGTAGATCGATAGGCTAACTTACAGATCTTAAGATCAATGGTTTCCAACGTTTTTGTACTCGCGACCCCCTACCCAAACGCTTGAAACCCGTGCGACCCCAATACTATCAGCATCTTCGTTTATATTTCATTTTCTGTGATGGAGGGAGAAAGAACCATTTAAACAAAATAATATGTATATAATGTTGGGAGAAATTCTGACTTACACGTTGTGCGCATTACTTGTTTTACACAGTTTGGTGAGTTTTATGACTTTCGGGTCTTGTGGTGTAAAATGAAAACAGTTTTTAAATTTCTAAATTCATTAAAAAGTTGTCTTAAATACAATTATTGACAGATACACATAGTGTACAATACATCCAGTAGTAGCCTAAAGGAGACTCATTTAAACTGATATTTAAACAAATAACAGCAAAGACGACAGACGACTGGATCTTACCAAAGATGATTCAGAGTATGGTATCTTGAATGTCTACAATTACGCCATGATCTTTGGATTTTTTGCATGTGTCTTTTTTTTTTCGGATTTTCATAGATAACATCAGCTGTGAAACGCCCAAGATCTGTTGAAAGCTCGTTGCTCAACTGAAGAATTAGCATTTTAGTAAGTGTAACATTTTGCGATAATTGTGCCAGTACAAATGCACTTTAGAAGTTAAGTCCGACAGATCATTAAGGCTTAAAGTGTCATACTCATCCCTAATTCCTTTCAAGTGAAATGGACATGTAACAAACTGACGTCAGGATAGGACGCTGCTCTATTGCAGATTACTTCTCGGCTATCATTTGGTACCCATCAACACCTGAACTAAATGAGGCAATCACCATAGGTTTCTTGACAAAGGAAATAATCAAGCGTTGACCAAACCCAGCCGCCCATGCAAGCTGTGCACAATTTAACCACTTGGCCACCCAGGCACTTACAAATACAATAACCTGCAAATTAATGTGTGGTTTCGCATGGATTCTAACCACCTCTGAAAAATTGTCTCTCTGTTATTTAAATAAGAGGCTTCCTACTCCAAATAGCCATTGATGCCTTGATCGCGTGTCTTCCATAACACTTGATATGATGTGAATTTTTTATATTAAAATTTTACCTCATCCCTAGCAAATAACAGGGGGGCGGTTAGCGGGCGCCTATGGCGGATCCTCCTTCTTTCCTATCATTCCTTTAAAATCTGTCTATCGTATTACTTTTCCTGGCACAGTATGACCGTTACCGTGTCGACGTGCCTTTCTTCAAACTCAAACAAACAGCAAATAAAAAATGAAATGCAAAGAAGTAAAACCGAGCAGATTAATTCATCGTCGTTTTCCTTCAACTACAAAACTAATACAGCACAGTCTAGATGTTTGTTTGTTTGTTTGTTTGAGTTGGGGTTTTATGGTGCGTCAGCACGATTAAGGCATTTTCTAGATGATTAACCTGTCTCTTTCAGACCAACGTCATGAATCCATATAATCGGGCTATGAAAATTTTGTTGATGAGCAAGAACCGGGGTTCGACAGATGCCCAGCCCAGTGTTATTAGCGAGCAGGAAAGGCTGAAAGAAAATCAAGATACTGTTGGACAAGGAAGTCCAGAGAATGAAAAGCAGAGCGTATCAATAAGTAACATCTCCGTAGATGATTTGTTACCTGATGAGTCACTCATAATGGAAGACATTTCGATGGATTTCTCCACCTCTAGCTATGGGACACCCTTCGAGGTGACTTCCATAGTCATAATTAGCACTCCGAGTGAGGGAGGAGAAACGCCGGTCTATACAGATCTAGTTCCATACTTAATTACGGATGATGATGGAATGGCAACCTTTCAATCACCCCAAGGGTGGATGAGGACAACGGCTCACTGATGCTTATCCTAGCACAAGCCAGCCTGAAAATCGAATGGATGGGACAACAGCAGCGATCGTGAGGGAGGAGAAACGCTGGTCTACACAGAACTAGTTCCATACCCCAATGATGATGGTGATGGGAATGACAACCGTTCAAGCACTCCAAGAAATGGTGAGGACAACGGCGGTGATCATACTCCCTTGCCTTCTGATGCTCAAAATACTAGTAAGAGGCAGCCTGGGACTGCACAAGAAGAACGGAGTCACGATGTTGAGAGCAAGAACCTTGGAAAAGGCCTAATGAAAAGGAAGAGTGAATTAGGTCAGACTTATAAAGGGAGGAAATTTGTCAAGAAACCAAAACTTACATCCCGGTAGAGAAGATGGCTAAGACACTTGGTGAAAGATGTAAATGTAAAGCGAAACATCGTCACTGCAAATGAGATTTCAGACACCAGACGAGAAGAAATCCATAAGTATGTTTGGAGGCTCTCCTGGGATGAAAAAATAGTCTGTCTTCGTTAGAGACTCCATCGACTTGCTAGAAATTAAAGAAAGAAAAGCCAATGTAGTTGATGCCCGACGGCAAAGTTCTCTTTACAACAGCCTCCAAAGTGATGCAAGTCGTAGAGTGAGGGTATGTAAACAAATGTTTCAAGCTACCACTGGACTCACCCAGTGGTTTATTCTCAGCAGCATAAAGCCGAATGGATCAAGTTACATTCAAGAAGACCACACTTCGATTTCACCCTCCACACTATCAGGGGATTCAACAAAAATGAGACAATTTTAGAGACACTCCCGAAAATGCCACCTCACTATTATAGGAAGGAGACATCTAAGCTGTAGGTAGAGCCATTGTTTCAGAGCTATGAAAGAAGCTTGTTTATGAAGGAGGTGAAAAAAATGAACATCTCAATTTTTCACCCAAGAAAAGACAGGTGTGATGTTTGCTGTGCTTATGAAGCTGGAAACTTGGATGAAGAGGAGTACCTCCAGTAGAGGAAACGGACAGAAGAGGCCCAGCAGGAGAAGGAGAAAGATAAACTTGGAGCTGCCACCGCTGATACTGGATTGAGAACCAAGGTTATCACTGTAGATGTCCAAAGAGTCCTACTTGCTCCTTGCCTGAATGCATCGGCACTCTATTATAAAACAAAACTACAGGTACACAACTACGGCGTGTTTGACCTAACCACCAGAGACACACTTCGTTACATATAGCATGAAGCTGAGGGTGCAATGACTGCAAACGAATTTGCAACTTGTCTCTTTGATTATTTGGAAGATAACCCAGACTGTGACAGGAACATCACATTTTCTGACGGGTACACCTATCAAAACCGGAACCATACACTTGCAAGTTTCTTAAGATATTTCTGCACCAAGCACAACAAGACGGTGGAACAGAAGTTCTTAGAACGCGGTCATACACAAAATAGGTAAATTCCGTCCACGCCACATTTGAGAGAAGGCTGAAAGGAGCTGACATACATAGTCCTTCAGACTATGTCAAGATAATAAGGGAAGCCCTGAAACAACCTCAGCCCTAAAGTGTGAAATTCCTGGACCACACATTTTTTCCGATTTTAAAGATTTTGGGAGCCTGAAATCCATCAAGCCAGGGAAAAAGACACCTGACACAAACGTTACTGACATAAACCCAAACGGTTCCATCACCTTCAAGACCAGCTTTGTCGATGGGTGGATTCCACTTCCCTTACCTAGAAATGACACCCTTCCTCGTCACAATCCAAGTCGTTTGTATTCAGCAAGAATGAAAATCAAGCAGACAAAGTATGATCATTTAGAGTCCATGAAACCAGTCATTCTTTTGATGATGCTTTGCCTCATTCAGTTGATCTTCCTCATCACCACCATCACCATCACCATCGCCATCACAACCACCACCACCACCACTACAAACATCACCACATCATCATCATCATCATCATTAGCAGCAGCAGCAGCAACAACAGCAGCAGCAGCAGCAACAGCGACAGCAGCATTATAATTTTGGTGTAGATCTTGCGAATATTTTCATTTCCCTCCATTTGCCCCAGCAATGTTAAAGCCTCCGCCTATGTCATTTATTAACATGTATATCTTTCATTGAATTCACCATTAGACCACTGCAATTGGGTTTCTCGTCTGAGGGACATTCTAATACATAACAACAATGTTAAAGAATAATTAATGATTCTTTTCAAATTTGGTTCTCAATAATATGTTTACTACATTTGAGTAGGCAGCCCCTGAAAACGGTAATCGTTTTGTTTTTCTCTCAATCTCATTCGATTCTTTTTCATTACAAAATGTTAAATCTTTTGTATAGTCCTATTCTCTGTATGGCTGACGTTATTTGCAAAATGTTGTTGTTCCGGTTTTTCTTTTCTCTTAAGAATAGGCCCTACATTGAATCTAGTATGTCACATATTGAGACAGAAACTGCAAGTCATAAAAAAAAAACATATTTTTGTTGAAATGTTCATTGACGGAGTTGTTAATAAATCGTTTAGCTACACAGGAAACATTTTGTCTTTATCCTTATCTTTATTACTCATGTATCAAGATGTTGCCTTTATCCTCTTACCTAGCCTTATAATAGTTCAGTTAGACTGTATGAAAAACAACAACAACAACAACAACAACAAAAAAACGTCAGTCAGTTCACACTTTTTTTTTTGTACCACTGGTGCTACATAACAACTGAGAGTAACAGAGAAATGACTATATATAAATTTTGGTCTGGAATCCACCATCTTGAGCAAAGGCCACCTGTCATTGAAAAAACAAAATGTAATTTATCAGCCACATTCTCAAACAAAATCATGGAGCATTGATTTTCCTAAAAATCCTTGATTTTCCTCAAAATCACGTTAGTAATACTCGCAAGTCGTGTAAATCTATCAACATCGGACACAAGGAATGGCATTGCTAGTCCGTGTAACTCCTTCACCGTGTATGTCACTGTCAAAAGCAAAGCGGCGCAAACCGTGTAAGAATGAAGAAGATGTAAAGCATGTGCAAGTGGATGCTATTTTATTGACCGCAAAACAAGTAAGTCTGATTAAAAGTCAAATTGCTTTGAAAATATGCAATAATTCTTGAAAGTTATGAAACACATTTTTTTTAAAAATTTCGATAGAGAATATCAAGCTGGTAAAAGAGTACGTTTAAATCAGTTTTTACTGTTTCTCTCGAAAGTAATCATTTCGGACTCACACGGTTTGCGAGTGTTACCGTAGATATGCGACACGATGAAATCAGGCTATCGTCAAATTTTGAGCATATGGAGTTAATGGTATCTCTGTGGAGATTCCCTTTCTTTGTGTGAAAGAATTTTTGTTCTACCCTAAGCAGAAGTCAAAATATTGGCAATTAAAAACAATGGGGGTGATCTGTTGCTGCAACTGAATTTAATGAGAAAATGGCCGATAATTTGTGTTAATCCTTATTAATCCTTTTATAAGCCATGTCACTAGATTACAATTTTGAGGCTTTTGCTCAATCCTTTTCAGCAAATTTTACTCTCAAATGCATTTTTAGATTGATATAGAAAGATATTATGAAGAAAAAAAAATTCATTCACTATTGAAAAATACGTGATTTTTCCGGTTACCCCAGTTCGACGGGCGCCTGATTTCATCGTGTCGCATCTCAATATTTACTGCAGATACTATTTATTATGTTCTCGGCTTTAAACGTGCCCCATTATGGTGACAAGACATGTTGGGACAAAAATCTAGAATTTGGAAATTTTGCCCGGACAGCGAAGTCTCAACCTACTCCTGACCCAGTTTTCAACTGTCCAGGATTCTCGTGGAATCTCCGAAGTATAATCATATTGTTATCTGTTATCAGAAAAAAAACCTGCTACTGTTAAGTCACTGCACAAAAGAAGCAGGTTCTAAATCTTCTTTGTCTATATCTATAACCTTTCAAGGGGAAAACTTTGATCACGAGCCTACACTTTTTTTCATTGAATGAAGCATAACTATAAAGAAAAATAATGTATATTGATCGTATTCCATATCCGTAATCATATTATATAACAACAATGCAACTAACAATATATCTGTGTTGCAGGCGAACTGTTGATATAAAGAGAAAGCTTTTCAAATATCAACCAGCTGGAAGTGCTTTCGATAAGGCAACGTTCGTTCGTATTCAGCACATTTATGTATTAGAGTTAGATAATTTGGTCAATTTCCAACGTAATTCTGACAGTGGGTATCATTTTTATTGTAAATCAAATTACATTGAATACTTAGGCCTGATTTTGATTTTCAAAAATTTTACTGCTGTCTCATACCCATCGAGATAACCTCCAACAGGAGGTTGAAAGACGTATTATAGAACGTAAAAATGTCTCATACCCGTAGCTGATCATGAAATTTTCCACTGGGATCAACTGATAATTTATTAAAGTTGGTTAAATTGCGACTGACTAATCATGCCTCAGAATTTACTAAAACCGTTAGCTAGTAAAGATTTTTTAAGAAAATCAACTAAATTCACTGCATTTTAAATTTAAGCCCAGTTCCAAGTTCTACTCTTCCAAATAACGGAGTCTATTTCTATTTTATTTTCGGACTTCAACCACTACCACCACATCGTAACATATCAAGCAATGTTACTAAGACACAAAAGCCCTTCATTAACTGGTAATTTCTTGTTGACAGAAGCAAAGTCCCTATCACACTTCATGTAGGAATGACCTCTTATTGGAAATGTCACTTTCATTGATTCAAATCTTTTCCAAAGATGGACTTGTGAATACAGGAATCTAAAGTCAATAAAGTTTTTGTTTTGACCCGCACAAGAGTCACAGAATAATTCCAAATGCTGAACATCAGCAGGGCAATAAGTATTGATGAAGTGATGCAGCATAGACGCAACATCATCAGAGCCACGCTTCATAGATATAGATTAGACATTGTCTCCACCTAGTTCATGGATGTTGAATGAATGGACAGATAGCTGGCGGCGATAGAATATATCATTTGTTGATAAGTTTGGGACATAGAGTTCCTACTGGAATCAAAGGCCACGGTTAGGGTATCCTTGTTAGTTTTTGCCTTTTCTCTTGCTGCCCTCTTGCGTGGATAGAATATCTCTCCTTTCCTATGGTGTAGCTCTTTTTCAGTGAGAAGTGCGGCCTTTTCTTTGAGTGTTTCAGCATCACTTTGATTTAGTTCTAGTTTTCTCTCACAGTTTATCAGTTTTGCCGACAGCTCATCACATGTAGAATATGTTCTGCTGTTGGATATCCAAAAGAAATGTTAAATTTGCTGTTGAAAATTTTTCTATAGGATTCATACGACACGCACTGTTCTGGATGCTGCTCTTTAAAGAGTGAATACATTTTGTTGAGGATGTCAGGTAGATAGAGGCATCGACTTTGATTGCGGCTGTAATGTGACTGTCTGCTTTTGAAAGACTGGGTGTGGTCATAAACCATCTGTTTCTGCTTGTCGCTGAGCTTTTATGGGTGATTTTCATGCTTACCTCTCTGGTCCTTTGGAGGGAAGCCAGTTGAAATACAGAGATGAGTAGGTCTTGAGTTACATGATATTGTGATAATAAAAATACAGTAGAACCTGTCTATAACATATATACTATTAAAATATCGGACAATCTACGTCTACACGTATTCATTGATTTACAATTTAATTTATATCGTCGTTTTGTCGAATGAGCATAACATCGACTAGTCTAGATCTAGATCTGCAAAGACAGACAAGGTGACAAGGAAATTCCGACTGGAAATCACTGTGTTATAGATCTAAATTTAACTGATCATTTTCACAATAATAATAAAGATCCAGTATTTTATTTAAAACTGCATGGCTCTGCGAACTTCCTCCTTTGATTTAGAGGGCCTGTTTCTGGTGACGGAGATTTCAGGTTTGAAACCAAATTTCAGTCTGAGACAATATTTGGAAATCCATGGCCCTCTGGCCCTGACTTATTTGGAGTCCATACGTCCTTCTAAGACAAACGTTATGAAACAACATTTTGATCAGATCAAGGCTTCTTCTGTTAACAGGGCTTGAACCCAGCAAAAATATGATCTAGATCTAGTCTAAATCCAGAATTGGGATTAGATCATTATACTGTTTCAAATCTTCTTACCTGTTTGCTTCAAGGAGTCTCGAACTGTTCATATCCGTCGCTCATCACTCCGAAGACAGAACAAAGAGCCTTCATGCAGATGCTTTCTTCCACTGCTGTGTTTGCTCTAAAGACATATATGGTGTAACTGTAGCTCTTGTCGTTGGGCATGGCATTACTGGACTCCGTACGTGGTCTTCTCCTTTTAATGTCATCGACATGAATGCAGGAAGCAATGAATGCATCCTGTTCGTCCTTTGTGGACAATTCATTGAACAGTCTTATCAGCGTCGTTCTCTCCGCTTCTGTGGTGTTTTCAAAACACTTGAACCTAGAGCATTTACAGTCTGGTCCAGTCTGATGCCCACACAACCTTTGTTTCTTTGCCTCAGCCACTTTCCTGCCCTTAATTTGTCGTTTCTTTGGCTTATCCGTAACATGTGGAGCGTCCGCGTTCGCCATTTTGTTGACAACAGAGCTACCGGTATCGAAAGTCTGATCTCTTTGGTCCTTGTCTGTCACGTTACTATTATCACATGATCTGTACTGGACTATCGTCATTCTTCCAAAAAGTTGCACGGACTACGGTCGTTCTTTCAAAGTATGCCTTTCTAAAAGGTGAATAATATCCTAGGACTACAGCTGTTTTATGTCAATTAAAACGTTGGGCGACCAACTTCAGGATAAGAGCAAGGGTGTAAGGGGGATAACTGGTGAAATCATTTTTTATGACTACCGTCGTTTTTCCCGTGTGGTCTTCATGTACAAAACAGGCTCGATCTGTAGTAGTGAACTGACCAGTGTTCAAAAGTCAATACTATCCACTGAAAAAAAAAAATATTCTTTGAATATACCCTCTGCCAAAAGTTACCTTTATCATAAAGCATAATGTCATAATTCTGACTAGAGGCTATCTGTACACACAATGCATCCTATACAAATGCTGAATATTATGAAGCTGTAGATATTGGTCAAGGATTTTATATTCCTTATATACTGGGTCTCTTGCAAAGATTTTAACCGAATATAAAATGTACTGTCATATGCACGCTGATGATACACAAATTTATAAATCTTCAGTCCCGGGCCAGATTGACAGTGTTATTATAGTCCGTTAAGGACTGGGTGCAAATGAATAAACTAGAACTAAATGATGGCAAAACAGAAATAATGGCATGCTCCATTCAGGGAAAATTAATTGAATTCTATGTCCCTGACGGCCATTTCAGCAGGTGACTCTGAAATCATTTTCTCTGACAAGGCTAGAAATCTAGGTGCTATTTTAGATAAGACATTATCTATGGAATATCAAATCAATCACTTGATTGGAACAGGCTATGCTGAACTGAGAAGAATAATTCATCCAGCACCGTATTTGAATGATACTGCTATGAATGGTTACGGTTTTGATAAACTTTTCAACCTCCTGTCGTGGTGCTTATCTCAGCTATACAAAAACGCACAAAAATATGTTTTTTTAACTCTTATGAAAACAGTTCTCTCCACCTTTATACTGTCGCGTTTAGATTATTGCAACTCTGTTCTAACAGGGCTGCAAGACGATAAGCTTGTTAAACTACAGAACAATGCCGCCCGCTTAGCCTTCAGAACCTCGAGGTACCACCACAGCACTCCTTTACTCAGACCATTACATTGGTTACCAAAAAAAAGCCAGGGTTGAATACAAGGTGGTAACTTCCTGTTTTCGCTTTCAGAAGTCTACTATACCAGCTTATCTAACAGACTTACTATGCCCTTATGTACCTCCAGAAATATGAAATCTGAGAGTCTTAACCACCTTTCTGTTCCCCGTTCTTAACCACTTTTCTATTCCCCGTTCACATATGAAAAATTATGGAGAGAGAGCATTTTCTTATGCAGAGCCTTTAACCTGGAATGCGTTGGCTATGTGCATTCGCAACTGTTCAAGCCTAGAATCATTTAAACGACAGTTAAAACATTCTTGTTGAAAAAGATCTGTTTGAATTGTGTTTTCAAGCTTTTCCCTGGAGTTGGTTGTCAGTCATGTCTACAAACTTAAGTATGTGTTTGAGTTGTATTACATGATTATGTATGAGAGCATATCTCGGATGATGTCTGTATACCATGTTATGATTGTGTATGTATGTTGTTGCTCCAGTTTGGTTTGATGCATATTTCATGTATGGCTGTTAAACACTTTGGTTCTGCAAAGCACTTCGAGCCCTCTGGCGGGG
>JBCEWB010000012.1:853556-880783 GCA_039654565.1 Peronia peronii | reverse complement strand
CCAAAAATAATGTTTGATTTGTTTCTGAGAGAAGAATATGTGAGGTTCCAGGCTCCCTGGGCTTACATTTTTTCTTAAGTATTGTTCTCTTTCTTCATATCTACGCCCTGTTCAACAAAACTGTCTTTCTTTCTAAATGATTATATTGCTGTTCTATGCAATAAGGGACACTACTATGCTCCCTACCTGCTTGTACTTTAACAATGTAAAATAGATTTTTAAAAAAAAGAAGAAGAAAAGATTAAAAGTAAGTAAATAAATATAAATAAAATAAATAAACAAATTACTATAAATAATAAATAAACTTTAAGGGAAAAAAATAGTCTTACGCGCCAAAGTCTTGTGTAAAATTACATGTATTTTCATCTACCAAAATCAAAAGCAGGACAAAATATCCCACCCGTGGAGGAACACATTTCTCGTATCACCGCTTGCATGTAACTGATACCTTAGCGCATCTTGGTTGCTGTATTGAGTTGGGGTGCCCTAAAAAAGAGTGTCGGATTGCCAAACAGAGTAATGTACGGCTCCCCGCCCTTTCTTCTGCCTCCTGGGGGGATGGGCAATCTGACATGATGCAGTCCTACTAACAGGGCGTCCTTTGTGTGCAGTTTATTCCGGTGTAGAGGAATATTTTTCGTCCATACAATCATTTTCATAACTTAAAACGCCTATATCTCAGCTTCTAGGCAAACAACAGAGTGGCTCTATATCAAATTTTGAAGCTCAACTGTGAAAGTTTCATGCTTTCTTCATTAATTTGCACGATTCGAGGTTTTTGTGTTCCTGACTCTACTACTTTCATTCTTTCTTTCATTCATTCTTTCTCTGTCCCTGTTTTTTTTTTCTGTCTTGGGGCAGTTGAACATATAAATTTAAACATTTCTTTTTTTTTTTTTTTCTTTCTTTCTGTCTGCAGCCCTGTTTGTGTATCTCCTAGCAGCCATAGGAATCACAGCTGGCGCTCATCGGCTATGGTCACACAGATCTTATAAGGCAAAATTTCCTCTAAGAGTCTTTCTAGCTTTCTGCAACTGTATTTCATTCCAGGTAGGTCTGTCGAAATAATACTATGTGCTTTGAATTCATAAACATAAACCCTAAGCAGATCACGTTTATTTACATGAAAAATTCTACAGCAGATATTTAGAATTTCTGAAGTCGTCCCATGAAGGGTGGAGATGCATTCTGAAATATGGATTTTGCTAAAAAAAAGTGTGACTTTGGGTTTTTGTTCTCTCTTAGAAGTCTGGCCTTTTCTGAGTATAAAAATGGTATAAAAAAGTGAATGTATCCATTTTATCGTGTTTGAGCTATGGTCATTCAGCGGAAGGCCTGGCGGACAGTCAGCCAGGATTTGGCTCCCTATGGCTGCTACATGCAGTGATGATCATCACTATTTAATTATATATAGTTAAAGAGTGCATAAACCACTTGATTATGGCCTCTTCTAGGAATATCTTGAGCTCCAGTGCCAGGAATGGACATGGGATGACCAGTCTGAAAATAATTGCCGACCATGCAGATTATCATTTTAAGCTTTCAACAAGTGTTCTAACATTGAACTTCCACGTCCTATAAATAGTGAAATTTTCCTTTCTTTCTGGTGCTTCATACCGTGGTTCTGGACTATCATAGTAAAGGTCAAGACACTCTTGATTTGGTCAGAAAAAGACATTAGGGGCACATATAGTCCCTCAAGAACCCGGAAGTGACTCTATGGGAGCCCTTAAAATGATGGGGATAGGGAGCAAAATTTCAGAAATGATATGCCTAGGCTGATAATTCATCAATATCCTGAAGAGCATTGGTCACTGAAAACAGCTCTTTACATTGTCTCTCAATCCCTGAATTTTCAGGTTCAGGCTGAGCTCATTTCAAGATCAAAATTCAACAAAAAACTGAAGGAAAAATCACTGAAAATATGCCATATGGGCGCATACATCTTTGTTACACTTTTTAAAAGGTCAGAGCAGAAAAGGTCTCTGACTGGTCAGATTTTATTGCCTTTTGCTAGTCCACAATTCAGTACGTGACCTCTCCAACAGTTAGCCAGTGCTATGGCATTTCGGTATATAACTCCATTAATCCACCAGTGCTACAGACTGATCAGGTTATGTTTAACAAAACACATGAAGACTCCAGTGGAAAAACCAGATAAGTCACATTTTTGTGAAAAGTGAGTTATTGCCCTGATTTTATAAAGCACACTGCTAAAATTTGTTAACCAGAACAATAATTAGGAAAAACTAGGTAAGTTCCGTTAAAAAGAGAGTTTTTAAAAGTGTATAACAGTGAAAAACTATAGACTTCTAAACTTTAATTTCTGTTTTTCTTCCTTTGTAGAAAATGTGACGTATCTGTTTTTTCCAACTGGAGTCTTCATATGCTGCAAGAGTTTATTTTCTGCACAAGTGTAGTATTATTTGAGTTTAAATAAGGTGAAAAAGAAGGAAAGGAATGCAAAAAAGAAAAAAAAAAAAGATAGCCTGCCTTTTCTTGACAATTTTGAAACAACTCGGTAATTTGTCATTTTCGTTGGAAGAAAATATTTTAGGAATGAACTTAGTGAACTATCATGTCAGTTAATGTTCAGGATTGCAAATGTGAAGACAAGCTCTACCGGTTATTACAAATCATTTTCAGAATTCCATTTTTGAATGGGCCAGAGATCACAGGGCACATCACAAATTTTCAGAAACAGATGCTGATCCCCACAATGCCAAGCGAGGCTTTTTCTTCGCACACATTGGCTGGTTGCTAGTCCGGAAACATCCTGAGGTGAAGGAGAAGGGCAAGCGGATTGACCTGAGTGATCTGACCAGTGACCCAGTGGTGACTTTCCAAGACAGGTGAGGTATTTTAGTTCATCGATGGACAGTGAAGTTAAGGTCTACACGACAAGAGTGTATCACAACGTGAAAACAAAGTAAACCTTCAGAATCAATTTTTTTTAATGGTGTCATCTTGAGAGAAGTATGGGAGGAGATTGTCCACTAGATTTCATATTTTTCTGTGTGTAATGACTGGTCAGCGAGCATCCACTAAAACAATTTAACATGTTAAGATGGAAATTTTAAACCGCAAGTTTATAGAGCACAAATCAAGACACCTTAAAAGTACTTGATGAGTCAAAGCTGACCTTACTGTTTTGATGAAATTCATATAAGTGTAGAGTGTCACTGATTCCAGAACAGAAAAAATGGATATGTAGAATATTATTTTATGAACATTCACCTAATGACAGGTAGACTACCAGTAAAGATTATGATAATTGAGCAGGAAGATCATTATCAGTTGTTGTCTTGGCCTTTTGAAGCATCCTTGCTTTTGTTGTACATGAGATGAAAGGAAAACCTACCTTGACTCTTTGCATTTACGACATTTGCCACATTATAGTAAAGATAGAGTTTGTCTGTAGCAAAGAGGGATGAAATAATACAGATCTAGCTTCTTGCAATGCTTACTTATTATGTATAATAGCTTGCTTATGCCTCAAATGGAACTAGCATAGCAACAGTTAACAGTCACTGGCATGATCAGCAATTGTTGAAATATTGCAGTTTGTTCTTTCATGTTTTGTTTTACAGGCACTACAAGAAACTAGTACTTCTCTTCTGTTTCATCATGCCAACATATGTCCCGGTTTACTTCTGGGGAGAAAGTGCTTTCATTGCCTTCTACATTGCTGCCATAGCTCGATATACCCTTGTGCTAAATGCCACATGGCTTGTCAACAGTGCTGCTCATATGTGGGGCCAAAGGCCTTATGATGAACGCATCAATCCAGCAGAAAATTATGGAGTGGCTTTCTGTGCCACTGGCGAAGGCTTCCATAACTACCACCATGTTTTCCCTCATGACTACTCTACCAGTGAGTATGGTTGGCATCTCAACCTAACAACCTTATTCATAGATTTCATGTATTTACTGGGCCAAGCATATGATCGCCGCAAGATTCCTATGGATGTTATCCTCAAGAGAAAACTCAGAACTGGTGATGGTTCAGGACAAAAATAACGCTTGATTTTGGTGCCCCTCCAGAGTATCTCCAGGCTTTATCTCCAACATCAGAGAAGCATTTGTCAATGATGTGTAAGATAATGCATTTATACAGTTATATTCTTGTTGCAAGGTCTGTGATGGGTGCATAGATAGTTACATATATGGTTTTATAACCCATATGTTATATCATTGCATTTGTTTCTTTATTCCCCTCAACAATGACTCTTACAACTGCAATCAAGCCATTAGCCCACTGTTTTGCAGACAGTTCCAATTCCAGTTGAAGTGGTCAGTGTTGGTACCAGCAGTAGAGAACTGATTATGTTAAGGAGGGAAGACTATGGACGACATTTTGGAAAACCCTGATGCGAGATGATTTTAACCATTACCACTGAATCTGGCTTAGTCCAATTAAAGGAAAACAATGAAAAAAATTACAGTCACTCACTGTGATGGAAATGGTTGCCTTCTTGAATTTTGCAACCGTATATTGCATAACTTTACTGCAAATAGGATTCCACATTTTTTCAGCCAGTTTGTTGGAATGAAATTTTGTATGCATACATTTCAGTTCCATTTCTGAAAATGATTAGAACAGATTTTGTATAATTTATTTATTTATTTTTTTTCACAGATTTTTAAAATATGGATTTTCGATAAATTTGATCCCAAACTCTTAAATTTCTCAAAATTTGAAATGTTATCAAAAACTCGTAATTTTTTTGGTTTTATTTGGTTTTATTATGTATTCATGCCAAATTTCATAGCAGCTGCTCCTGACATAAAGAAGTTGATCGCATATTTGTGCTGAAAACCTTATTTTGACAGGTTTAGATTATTTATTTTCAGCTAAAAAAATAGTCACAAAATGCTTTTTGTAGGGCTTTCAACTTTCAAAACATGCTTGAATCACATCCTGGAGTTCCCTCTATGACTTCTTTGGCCTTTTTGTAGGTCTCTGCTGACATTCTTCCTCCATTTTTGTTCCCTCATCCCTTTCAGTAGGACTCCTGTAGAGTCACTTCAGGGTCCTAGAAGGCCATATTTGGACCATGTCTTCGTTGGTTAAAACCAAGAGTGTTTTGATTCTTGCTATGACAGGTCACCACTATTATGCTCTTGAATGGCTGAAATAGGACAAATTCCACTCTCATATGGCTGTGGGAAGTGCATTTTAGAGAACCTGGTGAAAGTATTTACTGACATTCCATATGGTCAGGATATCAGAGAGTCAGCCAGTGTCCATTCCTGACACTGGGACTCCACGTTGGTGGAAGAGATCATAGTCAAGTCTTCTACACCATTTGCTGGTAGCCAGTGAACTATTAGTGATCCACCACTGCATATAATATAAAAGACCCGACTGAGCCAGAGCCCAGATGACCCTAGGCCAGTCAGCCTTTGAACGACCAACTTTCCAACACCTTAGAATGGATTTGTCCATTTTTTGGTTGCCATTATTATATTCAGAAAAGACTAATGTTTTATAGAAAACAAAATCTTTTTTTTTTTTTTAGCTAAGATCCAATTTCACAATGCTCCCAATCCCTTTCCTGCCTTCCCCCTTCTCCCTTTCTTAAATGTAGAAATATCCAATATAAAAAATATCCATGAAGTTGATTGAAATAATAAAGTCCAGTAGAATGGTAGTGGTAATGGAACTGTTCATCACATTTTCATAGTCCCAAATACTCAACCAAGGCAACTCCCTGGCAACCCATAGTATTCTCTATGTCTAGAGGAGTGATCATATTTTTATTTAGCACATGAGATTGACTGACGGTTCATTGCAGTGATATGAACGAATACGCAAAGGATGATTCACAAGGAAAGGCCTGGAGAAACTTGGTAGAAGTGCATTTGATGAGAATATGGACTGGATCATATCCTGGTCAACTACATATGCAGACCTGTTGTGGGCTTAATCTGTTGTAAGAACTCCCAATCAGAAAACAAAGGCATCATTGACAATGGAAGCTGGTAGAAATTGACAGTAAAAAAGGGAAGACGGCTAGTTATATGGCCCAAAATACTCATCTTTTAAGTATACTAGTATACAGCTATGACAGTAGCAGAGAGCCAATTTTATTTACATTTTATCCTGTAGGTGGTTGATAGTGACCTGAAATTTGAGTGTATGAACAGATACCTTTGTTGAACTGAAGTGACAAGAGTTTAATGAAGAATGATTCTGTGTTATGTTTCTGAAAGCAGGGACACTCAGGAGATGCAGAGCCATGAGAGACTGCTTGTTATATATTCTGCTGCTTTTCACATTCTCATTTCCTAGCAGTGAGTGATTTCAGTGTTCTGAATTTGCCTTTATTTCCTTCAGACAGGAAGCTTGATCAGAATTTAAATGATAAACTGATCAGATGATTGTATTATGTGAATCATATTACATTTCTGTTGTGTTATAATTGGACAACAAAATCAACATTGTTCTGGAGGCCCTTGAATTAATAGCCTATATTGTGTGACAATGGATGTCATTTGGCCTGCCTTCCAGGAAGGAGTTTGCACTGATCAGAACTTCAGTTATAGAATGCTAAATGGTAGCCTTAATCTATTGTTCACAACACTCATTCAAATAAAGTTATAATACCAGTTTTGATTGAAAATAATAATAGTAATAATAATAATTAGTCATTTAAGAGGAATTCATGGAATGTGTGTTGTAAAGTGAAGTTCTCCTGATTAATACAAGTATTACAGGTTGTTGTCAGGGTGATTTTATGGTATTGTGTCAGTCTAAATCTTGCATTATGGACTTGGTGCCACATATTTGTGATTCGCTCCATCTATGTTGGCAGGATCTGCACTATATCAGCAAATATTACCAATGGTATTGCACCACCTGTTCTCTCTTCTTCCTCCAACTGCCAGTGTCTGTGAAAAATTTGAATGTGATGTCATCATAATTGCAGATTTCTTTGTCCATAGACATAGGGAGCAGTTCTGTTACTTGTCCTGTGAAAAATTTTTAAGATCTGCTCAAGCAGCAGGGACATTTATCGTCGCGCTCATGTAATAATTACCTAAGTCATTTTTTAACCAAACTGAGTTCAGGTCATGGCTCGGCTTACGAATGGCTCGGTTTACAAACAAATCAGTTTAAACGAACAAGCGCTGCAATGAAATTTTACTCGACTTATGAACTAGATTCGGGTTATGAACATGCCCACCACCCAAAATCCCGTGGAACATGTGCTCAGTTGCACTCTGTCAAGTACACAAGATGTGCATCAGCCTGGTGTGTTATTTTGTGTTCTTACTTGATGTGTTAGTGCTGTATATATTTTGGCCCCCATCATGCCATGGAAAAAGGAAAAAAAGAGACTGCAGCTGTAAGAAGCAAAATTGCATTACAGTTGAAATAAAGAAGTAAATATTGTCTCTAATTAAGAACACATGGACATGCATTTTAATTTAACTGTTTATTCTTCATTAAAAAGCACTTAAAATGTAAAAAATACCAGTTTTCCTGAGGCTGAAATAGTTTTAAATGTATTTACTCATATTTCAATGTTTCAGTTTACGAACAGTTTGGTTTACAGAGTCCAGGAACGGATTAAGTTCATAACCCCAAGGTCCATTGTGCTTTAAGAGTCTTTACTACATTGTTCTTAATCATTGTTTTCAGTAAAAGCTTTCACCATTTGAAATAAAGTTGTGTGATGTTACAATATGGTAAATGAAATGGTTTTGTCTGTTTCCTCAAAATGGCCAAAAAATGATTTAGGCAAATATCCTGAGTGTAACAATATATTGAAGAGGACAGCTATATAAAAGGCTTGATTGATCTGACATGTTTACTGACAAATAGGCAAAGAGTGATAGCTAAAAGCCATTTGATGTGGTGAAATTGTTGGAAAATAAATAATGATAATGGTTGTGCATTGTTTTTGTTTATTTATTTTTGTTTGTTTGTTTACTTTTCCTTTTGTTATTCAAACAGCAAAGTAGTGCTAAAGTTTGAATTTAATTTTATAGATGTAAACTGAATATCTCATAAATGGTAATGAAATATTGCATGTATTATTTATACGCATCTATGAAGATTTTTTGATAATATTACATTTGTTTGCAAATCATTGTATCTATCATGTAACCACCATAGTACAATTTTGCTTTGCTGTTGTCAGTTCATTTTATTTCATTCTGGTTGATTTACATTTTGCAATGTCTTGTTTATTAATGTAGTTGCATTTGATGATTGATTTACATTTTGCAATATCTTGTTTGTTCATGTAGTTGCATTTGAATTTGATGGCTTTGGAAAGTTATTTGATGAAAGAAATTTACTGTGGCGATTGTAGTATGGTTGTTTTTAGTATGGAATAGTGATATGCATGTACTTTCTTAGACTGACAAGACGGTTCACAATATCACATTCTCACACTGACCTAGTATTGACTGATTCCCTATTTATGACATGACTGGAATGTTGGCTAAATAAATCCACCAGAAAGAAAAAACTTACAATCGTCCAACTGTTTGTTTCATCTTCACTCATGTTTCATCATTCTCTCACTCACTTTTTAAAATTTTCCTTTAGTCTATTATCTTATTTATAGCCATAAAAAGAAAAAAACAAAAAAAAACAATACATTAAAAGAACACAATGAATAAAAATGTCCAATGCTTTATTTCACACGTATATCGTGCACATCAGCAATCACAGCGTTTTATGGAAGTTCTACACTTCAATATTTATATATTTATTTTCAAAACCATCTAACATAGCTGGCCATCCCGCACACATAACAAATGACATTTAAAAAATCTCTAAGACATCCACTGCAGTCATCATCAAATTGCATTCATGGCTCATATTTGTATTGATGTTTCTCACAGCTTCTGTCATCAAATAGTGCACCTAGAGTTTCCCTTTTTTTTTTTTCTAGTTATCTTCCTGGCATCATCCTGCAAGGACTAACATTATCTGATGTAGTGTGAGATATCAAAAACTCAGTGTTACATGTAAATACTATGTGTACACTTTCTGTCTCGAGTGTCTCCAACCTAATAACAATGGCTGCACAATGAAGCATAAGATTTGAGAAACAAAGGAAATGGCACAATTATGTTGACAGTTTCTGGTAATAGCCAATACTTGAAATGGGAAGATATAACATCCCTTGCCTCTGGCAAAGTGCATTTTAAGGGCATATCACTGAAACAGCTACAAATTTTCATAAAAATTTCATAAAATGGGGAAATTAACTAGAGCTCAGAATTATATTTCACTCTCACCTTTGCAATGTCATCAAATGAAAATTGCAAAATATATGTTCTTTTTAATGATGGCAGATCATGGCCATCAGCATTATGATGATAAATTAGCCATCAGCAGCCATTGTCTTAGATGCGAAAGTGTTCGAAATGGAGTCACTCCTTTTCATCCAGGCAAAGCAAACACATGAAGCAATGTGATGATGAACTGAAAATGCTTTTGTTTGGTTCAGCTGAACATCAGCCACAACGTTCATTATTCACAAACATTCAAGCACATTCTCTAACACTTACTGCCCAAATTCAGATATTGCACAATCACCCATATTTTTCCACATGACTACCCACACCAACCTTTGTCAGACGGCAAATACAACTTCATTTATGTCCAGTCTCTCATTTTTTTTATCCATCTATCCATCGAAAGCCAAAATGGTTTGTTTCTTATCTCTGGTAGTTCAAAATATATAATAGCTGGCAACTAAATTCATCCCTTTGTATGTTGTATCAACAAGTGTAAGCTTATATTTACAATAAGAAAAAAATTAATGTAAGAAATCACCCACTGCAGACATGCCAAAGTTAAAGCTACAACATCATAATATCAACTCTTTATATGGCAATACAAAACCCAGCCCAGTAAAATATCTCTGCTTCCATAACAATATATCTAAGCTCTTCCCTTGCCAACTTAAATCCCAGTTTCTGTATCTTGTAAAACTGAAATCCATAACAATCATTTTAACTGTCCAATATGCCTGCAGGAAAGTGACAGGAAATTTCCCCGGAGATGAAATTTTCATAAGACATCTTCCTATGGAATTTCAGGATAGATAATATCACTTTTCTTTCCTTATCATCTCAGCTTCTTGTCCACCATGACTGACAGATGTGATCAACAGAACACAATAGGAACCAAAGAAAAATGAACCATCTGGGTGAGATTAAGCTAAGGGTAAACAACTCATGGAATGAGACAAAAAGGATCAGCTAAGACTACAACTCTGGATGCCCAGTAGCTAAAATGCATAACTCATACATGACAGGCTGAAGAGAATATTTGAGATTGTCTGCAGTTTGGACTTCAGAAACTAAAGCAGAAAGTCAGCATCTGTCATGAGAAATTAACAACCATTCAGTTACATGGTAGCACTTATCGTTTTTCTTCTGACTTCACACACCAGATATTTTTACAGTTGTAAAATTTAAGACACAAGAAGGTGCTGTCAGATTTTCTTGCACCTTCTGCATAGCGTACTAGTATATTCTCTGAATGCTGAAAGTGCTTTAAATGACAAATGTGTAAATAGATATGAGATATGATTTAAAAATACAAGGCTTAAAATTTACAATATATCACTCTTAGTGTATCTTCCTTACGAGTAGTTCCTATTCTTGGGTTCTCTCTTTCTTCTTCTTTGTGATCAAAGCAGTACCTCCAGAGAAGTTACAAATATCTGAAATTAGACCCTGTGTCATTTTGTAATGCCCATCTTGCTCATGCTTCACTACTCTGAATTGACAGAATTTCCTTACAGTAATAAATTTCTCACAGTCATGTAATCATATATAGGACCTGGTTCACCTGACTACATACTATGACCTTTTCTTGAGGCATCACTCTTTTTACACACATAGATTGATTGCGACATTCTCCTCCGAATTCCTGTTTTCACACAAGGCCACCCTATCAAAACTTCTATACTGGGAAGCTGAAGCTCTGCACTTGTTCTGATGCAATGATAAAAACCACTGACAACCTGTATTGGATTGTTCCCAGTAATTAAATCTGCTTAAGTGAGTCTTCGTAAACAAAAACCAAACTTAACTCAAACCATAAAGCAAACCATTTAAATATGTATAAAATAAAAGTCTTCTCGAAGACGATGGTAACTGTTTGAAGTATGACTACAAATGTAAAAAAAAAAAAAAAAAACTTTCCTCCCAGCTGCCACAGTGACAAGACTCAGAAAGAGAGAAGATATTAAAATTCGCTCAGAGGAATCTGGATAAAAGAAGACACCTTTTTTTTCAAATGATGGAAACATTTTCTGTTTAAAACATGAGGGTGTAAACACTTCAAGCATGTGTTTTGATGCATGGGTCTGAATACATTATGAATATCGCACGACACAGGAGCAATCTTCCTAAAGCAGACATCATAATAAAGTTTAGACGGACATGGATTGGTCTGCCCTATATATTGTTCAAACAGGTTTTTAAAAAAATAAAACAAAACCAGCAAGAGAGTTTTATTAGCTGTACAACTTGCATAACACCCAAAACTAACGGTTAATACACAGATCAACAGCAAAGCAACCATGGAAGAGTCCAACAACAAAAAACTTTGAATAAGAGAAGAGCTCTTGCAAGCACTTCCAACATTTATTTTATGACCTCTGACCTTCACATCAAAGCAGAAGGATCACAACTAAAGTGAAAGCATCACAGAAGGGGCTAGTTCTCACAGATCATGCAACTGTAGGGTGATCGTGGATTACCAGGAGGTCAAATGCCGGTTAATATCTATCTACCAACAAGATGAGTTCAATATCTGGCCATTTGGAGAGATAGCCAAGCCCGTTTCATACTTCAAGCCAGCATGAGATGAAACTCCTCAGTCCACAAGTATATTTTATATAAAATGTACTTTCCTGAGGATCTCAACTGAACTAAATGTCTAACACTATAAGTATAACAACCAAACCGAAAAAGAGAAATGTTTCTTCATGCTAAATAAACAGTCATCTTTACCAAAAATAAAAAAAAAAAAGAGGGAAAAAAAATTGGATAAATAATTAAAATTTGGTGTGGTTCATTGTGCTGACTTATCTATTTCATGCACTGACCCTTTGGATCAGGGTACTTCATTCACAGCTCCGAAGCTACATAGCTTTTCATCTAAAAACAGCCATACTGAGGACAAGGCTGGTAAAATACTGACATCATCAGATGAGACGTAAAGACAAAGACCAGGAGGAAAAAACTACAATCATAGTTATTATGATATGTGTAAGTAATATTCTGGACAATAAATCAGCTGACAAAAGTTAAACAGATTTTTATCAAAGCACAGGCCAAATTATAAACTGCCACTATTTATTTCCATATCTCTCATGTCATAAAAGAAAATATTGGACCACAAGAAATTAATAATATTCAACTAGAATATTAGTAATTCATTCCCCTAGGGAAATATGAGTGAAGAACTGTATTAATGACATTCTTATATATTTTATTTTCTCTCAATTCAATCTGCTAAAAACTAAGTTCACGGATATAATATAGTATAATTACGCAGGCAGTAAAATTGTTTGAGAAAAACCAAAGGTGCTAATGGATAAAAGTAAACAGATGCACCAAAAGGGTAATCAAAGATGAAATGGGACTCATGAAAACCAAGATTGCTACACAGAAGGATGTGTCAGCCCTGAGTCGAATGGCAGATGCCGGACGGGAAACCTTAGATCTTGGGCAGTTTGGGAGCGCTGACCAAAGGATTACTCTGTTCCAGGAGTTTGCGTCCCTCCGTCTTGTAATCAAACGTGCAATCATGAGACTCTGCATAGCGGTGGCTAGCACAGAAATTGTTCCCACATCTGTAAAAATGAGACAACAACCATTAAATACCATATTTATATAACACAGACATTCTTACAGAAAACTTGCCTGACATCCAGAACAAATTATCACATATCAGTCTAGCTTAGAACACTTGTGTGTGTAAAAAAAGAAAGCCAAATCTATGGTCTGAATTTTCAGTGAACCTCTGTATAATGCTCTGCTATGATAAACAAAAAAACAGCAGGCTGTGAAAGCTCACTAATCTCCAGGATTATGCCAACCTCCATAAGTATTTCTGAGATGAAAAAAATACAGATTTCTCATTACCTGCATTGATAACTTGTGGCCAGACCTGTCTTCTTGCCACAGACAAAGCATCTCTTCTGTTTCTTCTTGGCTTTCATTGGTGGTAAACGATGGGTTGGGGAGATGCGCTGGCGCTCACCTGTGGCAGACACTCGTTGCAGTCTGGCCGACTGAGGAGCGGGCAAGAACCGTAGGAGAATTATAATCAATTCAGCCAGAGACAAAAAAAAAATTTTAAATAAAAAATAAATAATTCACTGGTGAGCACCGGAAAAATAATTATTAGTGATTATATTACTATTTACATGTTAGCGTGGATGACTCTTGTTGTGCATTCATTATTTCCAGCCTCATGTGCAATAAATTTTCATCAAAAAAAAAATTAAAGAACTTCACAGAACTACAAAAATAAAAATTATATTATCCAGATAACCAATTGCTGTGAACATTATGAGGATAAACAAAAAAATAATACACAAATCAAAATTTCTGTTCCATGGCCCTCCCTTGCTCCACACAATCACTGCTCTCTGACAACAACAGCAAGTGTCCTTAACAATAGCAATTTATTTCTCACAGACATGGCTGATCCCGTATATATCTGCAAACTTGTATGATTTTTTTTTTTTTCATCTTTAATCAAATTTATTACTGCTAGTTGTCCTTTTAGTATAGTCTATAGTCTTTGTCTATGAAATACCTGCTCTCAAAATTAATGGAAACATTACAATAGATTGCCATGAAGTTTTGTTTCATGACTGTTTTAATTGATACAAATGCACTTCCCATGGGCACATACAAAACTGTGCTATGAAAAGTAACAAACTGGCCACAAGTTTTACATCACTGCTAAAAATTTAATTCAAGAAAATCTTTCCAAATTGTATGGTCAATTTAGGGATTCACATCATTTCACTGTCTTCAAACAGATACATATAAATAGTCATCTAACTGAAGAACACCTCCAACTAAGTCTCCATGCCTAATATAATAAAAATTCTTTTTTTTTGGTGTGTTTTTTTTGGCTGGTCTTTCCAAACAGTTAAATGACAAACTGCTTTCATATATATACATCCTTACCCCACTTTCCCAACAGTGCCATTTCGTATCCTTTAAATTATTCTACAAAGCTTTCTCAAAATGGGGTGGCTAAATATCAAATACTATCACTGACCCTTCAATTTCTGCATGCAAGATCTTTCTGGTAGCACTGATACTACATCATCAAGTATAACATAGGCCCTTCAAGAACTGCTTTGTCCTTCATAATATATATATGTTTTCTTACTATTCTGACATACCAAATACTTTTGATTCCACAATTAATGAACATCAGCAAATTATAAGCTTGAAAGGAGGTACTCTTTCTGCTTGCTTCAGCTATGTATTTCATGGAAAACAAAATGATCATACTTTTTTCTTGCCCACTTGAAAAAGAACAACAAGAAAGAAAATAAATAACTTTATCTCACCATCAAACGGCTCTCTGGTGTTGAGATTGGTCCTCCTTCTTGGATACTACAATAGTTGCCAAGCCTAGATTTACTGGCACTAGATACCATGCTGCCAATATGAGAGGTTCCAATCTTCTCAATGGATGCCTGCCTCAGTATGCCGGACATAGTGCGAGCTTCAGAGCTGCTAAGACCTTCCAGGGTAAATTCCTTGCGACGCGTAGTGGTGCCAGGTCGCAGGAAAGAATCAAGAACAAAGTCTTTACGTGAAGATATAGGTGAGCGTTTATAGGGCTCCCCTCCAGACATGCTGCCACCACCATTACTCAAATCCCATCTCTCAGATACCTTTCTCTTACCCGGGGCCTTAGCACTATCATCCCCTGTGCTTCCTAGATAGTGCGAATGATTCAATCCTCTCGTTTCCTGCAAAGTCTCTAGCATGGATAACGTGTCCCGCCTGCGGGCAGAGGCAGCAGTAAAAGTGTGAGGGGTCTCAGACAGGCCACTCAGCCTGAGAAGATCACGGCGCAGCGGTGGATGAGGCACCAGAGAAGGGTGATCACTGACAGCCGGAGTTGTCGCAGCAGCAGCAGCATTACCTCCCTCGGCACCAACATCATCACTGGTTGCTCCTTTGACCTCAGCCTGAGAGGCAGCTGACTCATTCTTCTCCACAACATCAGCCTTGGAGGTGGTGGATGTGAGAGATCCAGCATTGGCTGCCACAGTCACTAGAGTGGAATCGGTGTGGGCTGCAGCAGCTGCAGTCTGAGCCAAAGATTCCATGGCTACGGGATAAGCACTGGCTGCAGCTGGTGCCCCATCTGCCTCTGTGGGCTGAGGACTGACAAATGTATGGCCCACTGGTGGCAGGCACATATTCTTGTTGAGTGTCTGACTCAGGGTGCTTGATGGTGACCTTCCAGCACTAGATAAGCCACGCAGGCGCATACGTGCCAAACTAGAATGAGGACCATGACCAGGTGACGGGGTCTTATGTTTCTTCTGAAGAAGTTAAAATAGAACAAACATGAGTCAATGCCATGGAAAAAAAACACATAAAAAACACTATGGACTTCTCTTCATCTGTATTGACTCTCTATCAGAATTAAAAGTGAGGAAAACATGACATAAATAGTTTATTTGCCTAACTGATCCTGAAATCTCACTGAAATTCAAGTGATAACCTATATATTAATGTTCTGACAAAAAGTTTCAACAAGCACAAATACAAGTCAAAAAAACTGTTTCATGTTAAAATTTGCAAGCACCTCCATATTACAAAGACTTAAGAATATCATGAATACAAAAAATCATAGATATTCTCCTCAAAGGATTGATCCAGGATGCCATGTAGATATTTGCCAATTTAGATTTATGTAAATTGTTCCTCCACATACCTTGCTGAAAAAAGTCACTCCTCTCATGGGAAGAGTAACCAAACAATAGAAAAAAAAATGCTTCTTTAAGCACTATATATTCTTTTTCTTTAATCTTCAAGAATTATTTGCTAAGTGGAATTCTGACCAATATTCCTTGCCAGCAAGCACAGCAAAGAGATAACTTATAATGATTCAAGATGGGACAAACATGTTTGATCTGTAGGTTTTTAATCTAATTTTTTAAAGAATGATTTGAATCAACACAGGAGAAACATGCTAGGTTTGAGAGTTCAAATTCTAAAAAAAAAGAAATAAAAAAATTTAAAATTATTTTCCATTTATTATGAAAACAAGGCTATCAAATTCTGGACTCAGAATTTGCAAATTCTTCCCGCATTTTTTTAAATTTTAATCATTCCCTCCTGCTAACCTAGAGACAAATGTATTTTTTCTCACCTTTTTAGTCAAGCTTATTTTTTCCATGTTCAGTCTCAGTTGATCCATTTTCTCCTTCATTTTACTGTTTTCTTCTGTCTTCTCCTTGCTGGGACCTTCCTCCTCCTCTTCTTCATCCTCATCCTGAACATTATAGACTGGGCTACTGAAAAGCAAACAATTACTTGAGATCACAACAATGCACATGACCATAACACTACAACAACAACAACAAAAATCAGCACAATGACATACCACTGTTGTGGCAATACATAATCCCCATGATTAATGTTTAGTGACATTTTCTATCCTGCTGTCAAATCAATAGCTGGTGAAAAGTACAGACATCAGTGTGTGAACTAAAAGAGGTAGTAGTTGTGCTCTCTTTCATTCCTACACACAAAAGCTGCAGTTGAAATTAACTCTTTCTGTACTGTGAATGGAGATTTCCCATTGTTCGCAGGCAGTCCGAGAGAATGGAGAGAACGGGCTCTCTCTGACTGCCCGTGAATGGGTAGTACCCGTTTTTGATCTTCTTCCACTGTTTTATTTGGTGATGTCTCTTGAGGAAGTAACTCTTACATAACATATCATGACTTGACAGGTCATTGAAATTTAGGTCCATCTTGAAGAGAAAATGAAGTTTTCACATGATGGACATTGATAGTGATGAATCCATTACACTAAATGATGAGAGTTCTGATGACAATTTTGTGCTCCATAGGTACAGATCTGGGTCAAGACCTAGTTATAGTGTTGAGAAAACCACTGAAAGGGGTCATAACCAGTCCAGTACATTTACAGGTGTTAGATTTCATACTAGATCTAGGCAACACGGTTCAGTGGCAAAGGTTATCTGGATAATAAATATTTGGGGCAGCAGAACAAATACTAATAATAATGATTGCCTGACAGAGAAGATGATTTAGATAGTGCAATCATCTTACTTTATTTCCCTCAAAACAGAGATAAAATAAGAATTCTACACTTTTTTTGGCCCAATACATCAGAAATAACTTGGGCAAGGGAAAGCAATCTCGAGAAAATAATCTGGTACAAAAAGAGATATTCTGATATGACACAGCACCAATTTTTCAAAGACCACACAAAAATATTACTTTTGTTTGACCACACAATCCATAAAGTATTGAACGAGCAACACAATAAGCCTCAATCCATGACAAAAAATCTGAACAATAAAAGACTAATTCTCACTAAGTGCAATTTTCTTTGACTGAAGACCGTTTCAATGTGACTAAAACATGAGAACCTTTTTTAATTAGAGCTGGCTTAAACTGTCCAACGAACTTACTACATGGCTTCAGATAAGGGGGTGAGGCTGCCATCTGGCCGCGGGTCCACAACTCGGAAAAAATTGAGTTTATCACCCTCCCGGAAGACTAAGAGTGTGACATTACTGTTCCCTGGAAGCTTGTCTAAGATCTCTTCCCTGTTTGCCTCCATGTACTCCGCCATCTCCCGCAAAGCCGTGTCCTCCACTGGAACTGTAATATCAAAGATTTGTGGTTGAATTAAGAGTCTTGATTCTAACAACCATTTTTTATACTTAAAATACTTATGTTCAATAAGAGCCATTGCATTATTTTAAACACTCAATAATTACCAAAAACAAAAACAACAAAACTTATCATAATCCATAATTCTGCCACTTAAAAAAAAAAATCGCTTCAAGGGCACAAATAACGTGATTCTCATTTTGAAAGCTTTTGCTTGCAGAAATTGTAAAAAACATCTCCAATACAACTTAAATGACCCATTCCCAGCATGTCGATATAAAAAGCCCTGCTAGTCTACAATCAGAGACTGTTGTGCTCAGCTCTATTACTTCCCTTTGCCAGACTAAGGAGGTGTTGAATAAGCAGTGCAAAGAGGGAAAAAAATGCTTGAAAAATAACTATAAAAAGTTGTTTTTTTTTAAATGGCAGAAATAAGATTGTTTTCTTTTTATTGTAGTGAGGGTCCTGAGAGTGATTTCTTCAATGGTTGAATTATGGACTTCTTAAGCTTCACATTCAAATTCAGCGTACTCAAACTGGAGGAAAAGTATGGAAATTTTTTTTTGTCTTGAATCCCGTTGCCACGACAACACCACCATATTGTATTAATTTGTGTCTTTAAAATTAGTTGTTTTCAGAAGAATAAAGCTCCTAGAGATTAGATGTAATCATTTGAAATTTTGCATTGTAATGACATAGCTCTATACAAAAGTTAATGTGTATTTGTTCTTTGTTTATAGGTCAATCAATGTTTGTCATAAATGACTGAAATATGTGTATTGACAGGTATGATTATTTCTCAATTTTCCACTAATTATCCAGTTTTGCCAAAAAAAACCAAATAAATTCAGAAATACCCATATTATTGAAACACATGCCATGGAGACTACATATATTCAAAATTTGAAGTCAAATGGTTCAGAAACAATAAAGCTTTCGGGAAAAGAGTGAAAAAAAGCCCATACATTTTGAGGAGGTCACAATTAAATTTTCATTATGTTTATATTGTCTCTTGGTAGTTCTGTTTTGCGGGTGCAAGCAAATGTTTCTGGCCAAAACTTCTTTTTCTTATCCTAGATGAGGAGAAAGTATCGAAAAATAGCAAAAACCCGGTTTTGATATTTTGGCCCCAAAACCAAATTTACAACTACAGGACCGACACTCCTCCCTCCTTCACCCTATACTCCCTTGATAGTCCTGTAGACTTGAAAACTGTATACTGCATCAACTAAATGTAACATGTAACTGTAGATCAGCAGTGGTTATAAACAACTACACAATGATTCAATCTTTTCTTAAAACTCAAAAGTAGTGCAATCAATAAAAAAATACGCACGAAGGTGGAGTTGGGTAAAAAATCTTCTTCAGGAAAATGATGGGCACATTCAAAACGCCTCAAAGTGCATTCTCTGAATCATTGTAACACCATCTACTTACAGCAAACATGACAAAATGGGTATTTTTACCATCGTTCACTTTTCCGCAGATTAAAACTGAAGAATGCTTTAAATGGTAGATGTTAAAAAAAGAGTGAATAATGCAGTACGCAACAGATATGACTATTCTACTATCCTGTTATCTGATCTTTGCTCTCGCTGTTTCTGTGATATAGAGATATTCAAGAAAACATCAAAGCTCACTCTCGAAACAACATTCAACAATACCCATGACACTGTATACTAATTAAGTATCTATTATGTAACTGTCTACTTACTCCTGCGTGTGTTGATGGGTCCTCCTCTCATCGCTAGGACCAGTTTTAGAGTGGCTCCATGGTGAATGTTGTAGTCATGTAGGCAGAAGTCATCTTCCAGTTCAGTGGACTGCCAAATCAGATGCTGGTGAGAAATGGGGATTCCTGGACAGAGAAAAAAAAGTTTTCCCTTCAGGCAAAATATTTGTACAGTCAGTTGTAACCTATAGGTCTTCATTCCCTAGATTTGAAGGGATTCATACTGAATCTCTATGTGGTAAGAAGCTTAAAAAAAACATGTGGGCGCTGAGCTTTGATTTTAAACAATGATGCAAAATATAGGGTATTTTTCCAATTAATATGAATGGAAAGTTACTCCATTTCTTGCTTTCTTAAACACAATAATTCTCTATAAAATAATGATCCGAAATGTATCAAGTGTTCAGTGTGTTCCCAAAATGTATACAAAAAAGCCCAATGTCTTTCATCATGTGACAACCCACAATGTTAAATAAAACGAAGTGTTCACAATCACCACGAGCACTGAATGAATCAAAACAAGTCCAATTTGTTGTCTATCACATCTGAACACTGAACAACAAGTCTATTCCTACTGGATGACAACTGCAGAAATTATCATGTGGAATGTTCTATTTCATCCCCAGACAAGGTGATTTGACAACTATCACACTGACGGATGCGCTGACCTAACAAGCTACAATGGCCTCAATTTATCTCATAAATGCCATGGATGTCAAAATTGTCCTAAACAGAAACAAGGCAAAATAAAACCTCCCAAATCTGCTTGCTTTCAAGATCTAGATTTACACTCACGATCTACTTATTTGCTGAAAATTGATCTTTAAATCTTTCATATTTCATTTTTTTCACATGCTTGATGTCGCAAACTCCTGAGAACTGGTTCTGCAAAGCCTGCTCTTCTCAGATCTGTTTCCTGTTAAATTCATTTTGATTTGAGAGCACACAGTTTGATTACAAACTGCGGAAGATGGTGTACTATGTCTTTTCAACTGTTTACTATGATGATGAAATGAGATTCATTTAAAGAAATAGTTGATAATATGTGTATGGTCAAAGGAAAGTGCTGACACATCGGAGTATATCTTGTGACAACTGATAACCAAGCCTGCATTCCTCTAGAACAGTGGTTTCCAACACTTTTGTACTCGTGAACCCCTAGCCTAACACTTGAAAGCTGCGTGGCTCTCTATTGTAAGCAGCTTCATTTATATTTTATTTTCTGTGATGAAGAGGAAAAGAAACAATGAAACAAAAACAAGAAAAATATTTCAGAGCATCAAAAAATATCACTGATGAGTTGAAATTAATTTATCCCAAGCCCTTTCGAGCAAGGCAACGCGATCCCCATGCAAGGCTTCGCAGCCCCTTCCTACCAGCTGGGAACCCCTGCTCTATTCATAATTTATGTTAGAGATTCCATTTTCAATAAACTTTTGAAGTGATATTGCCATAACAGTTACTTTCAGAATCAATCCATTTCAAGTGAACTGGACTGCTGACAGATACAGAATAGCAGATATCAGTTAATACCCCCCATTTTCACTGTATAATAGTACACTGGTTTCATCAGATGTATTGTTCAACAAAGAGAAACAAATAAAAATCATGGCAATGATGAATGCAGGATCAGTGCCTCAGAAAAATCATGCTATTGTTAAACGAGAAGCATTTTCCTATTTATAAAACTTCTTTGTGCTGCCAAACTCATTGGTGATCTCCCTAAACTGGTTCCACACTTCAACTATTTATACTTACAACCTGAATGGCACCTTTCATGGACCTTTTTACTTGACCTAATTTGGCAGTATCAATAAAACAGCCAGAATATCCTTTGTTCTCATTCCGACATTATGCCATGCCTAGAATTAATCATTTCTTTCTTTTTTCATAATCTAAATTAATTGCAACTTATGACAGTTCATATTTAGCACACTTTGACTCTTGTTTCTCAACGACATGTGTGTAGATTGTCTTCTTTGTCCTTGATGCCAACTACCAGCAGACACCATGACCCATTTTTGTGGCGCTTACTGTTCCAGTAGGGATAAATGATTAAATTCATTCCACAATACCCATACCATGCATATATACACATCATTAGATCAAATACTGTGATTACTTGGTAAATTAAGGCTACGAACATGACTAAACAATAATTGATGCCATTGATATACAGCTAAATAAATAAAGCATAGGAACATTTAAGTCATTTGAGATGATGACAGCTGACATAGAAATTAGTGAAAATATACTTTAGTATGGATTAAAGGTCTACAAAATAGCCATTCAAATAAATCTACATGGTGACTTTTAACAAAGGCTGATAATTTTAATCACTTTCATCATGGTATTAATATTTTTGGGGTTCAAATAATTTCATAATCCCACCATGGGCATGCATTGTTAAGAAATCTCATCAAATCATCAAACCAAGCTTGATACAAGGAGGCTTACAACTAGCATTTGAAGGATCTTATTATCTAACTTCCATTATATTTGAAATTCTCAAAATCAAATTTTAAAGTAAGCCTATTGTTGCAGTAGGTCATATCTAGTCCAGACTCCAGCCCAACTCTGAAAAACAACACCACAGTAATCCCTGATGTCTGTATAGGTTTTTAATGTTCATATCTTCATCAATCATATTCAATGATAAATTGTCTTCAGTGGGCCGTCTTCTAATGATATCTCAAAATAATGGGCTGTTAAATTATGTATTAAAGGATCATAAAAACACTAACTCCTACTCATATCTTCACAGCAAAAGTCTCATCACTCACCTTCAAGTCTTTGTATCTTGGCTTTCACCGACATAACTGTTTCAAACGGTGACACTCGAATCTCAAAGGAAACACCTGTTAAAGTTTCTATGTACAGCTCCATGATAACAAATGTGGTCCTCACAATCTGAGGCCTTTATCACACGTCCTTCGTGACAGGCAAACTATTTCAGTCTCCCATATTGTATACAGCTCATGCAAAACACATCACAATCCAAAAACAGTTGATCTACGTCGCAATAATTGTCATCAGACTGACCCGAAGGCCAGTTTTCCTGACCAATAACCATCTTCAGAGCTTTCCTCCATCTTTCACCAGACGGACAAACTACACCAAGATCGTTGTCAACGCGTCTTTCTTACACAGATAACTCCGCTTATAGACACCTCCAGTCAGATATCATAACAAAATGGAGGTACAGAGGAATTTGAGGCTTACTGCGGAACCCGTATGTTGTAGTTACTGACAACAATAACACTTCCTCATGTTAGGTTCGCACTAAATAGGTGACGTAAATAGAGGTCAAGTCTGCGATGGAGATATCTGCTTGATATTATCTTTCACAACATCAATGGATCCTAACCTTTATGCTATAATTTCCAAAATGAAAATAGAAATACGAGACATGAATGCTAACTTTGTATCAAACAAATCAAATTAAAAACTCCTTGATTTTATTGTTATAATCGGGAATCCCCTTCTCCTCAACTCATTTTAGTCTAGAGTTTAGGTTTACTCTGATAGATTATTTTTGTAAGACAGGTGTTGACCTTTCACCTTTCCTGCTTTGATATTAGGTTGATAACCAGCATCAGGACACCAGGGTGTCTGACAGACAAAAATCGCTCTTACAAATATCCAGGAACTGAAGATTCTGGATGACTGTGTAAATTATTCTGGCACACCCTGAAGATTGCTAGAAGCATTAGACTATTTACCACAGGTAGGATTTGGTCAAGATCTAGATAATCTAAACCATTTATTTTATCCGTGAACCATTGTATTTCCAATATTTTTATTTTGGCCAGATTTGGTTTTCAGCTTTGTTATCAGAGCATAGAGTCCTGATTTATCATTTTTTTATTCTTGGATGATCATGAAATAGTAATGACTGGAACCAGTGAGGGTAGACTGAAGAATATATATGACTATACAATTTTTGCATGTCACCCATTACCCTTCGTGACACAATGTCAGTTTGATTTTTACCTAACACTGTTCCTCCCCACCCCACCCCATCTCCTTCACCCATTGTCCAGTTCCCACGGACGAAGGCATTTTGGAAGAAAATATGTTGCCTTAGTTATTGGCATGTTGTGGGTTTTGTTGCAATACAAACCATGACCATGCATATCTATGTGTATTTCAAAACAGGAATTAATTATCTATAAAATGATATATAACATGACAAATATCTTTAATAATCTTTACATTTCTCTGCAGACTGGTTTTATAAATATAGATCAATTATTGTGTCGTTCTCCTCACCTATGACTCTCAAAAAAAGATATACACTATAAAACGCTTATTAAGAAAATCCTCAAAACAAAACTTGCATTATTAAGAAAGAATCTTTTGGAACCGTCATTTTGCTATGTAATTTGTTACCCTTAATAAGACATAAAATTATAAGTAGATACGAAATCAACCCTTATAACAAAAGTCTTTCACTTCCCTGATCACACTTTTCTTTCATGTTAATTGTAATCAAGTTCAGGTACTGGATCAATTTCTTCAGACAAAGAAATCATCCCTGTGAGTGCGTCAAGTATCAGTACCCACAATGTGCTGTCTAATGCCCAGCACTATGACCCAACAAGAAAGGTAAGGCCTCAGGCGCAAGCGTGTAGAAATCACGCACCTACCCTCCCCCATTGCAGTTCCCCCCCCCCTCATCGCTCATGGCCCAAATCAAATATGATGGACCATAAGAGAGTTTTGCTTATAATGTGTGTGTATGAGGCTATTACGATCTTGTTGCTATTTATCGCCACAAAACCATGGAATCAGAGGATAGATTGGCCTTTGCCTTTTCAATCATACACACTTACAGGCATTTGGTCAACCAGATCAGTTGTGCTTGTCAGTGTCTCTTGAGAGGCAGTATTGAGAATTCAGTATAACTAGATGTATTTCAGTTTCATACTGGAAACAGTGAAATTTATCAACGTGGTACTTGAAATTGACAAAAGATCTAGTTTAGATCTAGGCCTAGTATTAGTAAAACTTGTCAAAGTGTAAGAGAGCAGATTTATTGCTGGAGTTCAAAAGAACACTGATTTATGAGGTTGATGAAAGTTAAATCTAATGAAAACATCAGACATCTGAAGAAAGTATATGTGTGATGAAACAGAATGCAATCTGCAATGAATGAGATAGCCACCCACAGGAGATTGAAAGACAAAACAGAACATAGATCTACATGTGTGATCTTCTGAATTCAGCTTTGTGTAATGGCAAGCTCTTTCAGGAGAAATAATAATGTAATTAGACCATAGACATACTATTAATATACATGAAAATATGTCTATAAAATGAAACTGCTTTTAAGGGATGCGTTCCTTATTTCAGAATGGTCTTTTCAATTATTGCAAAAAAAACAATAAAATGAAAGGTTTTCTGTTCCCGGCAAATTTCATATTAACAATTTTAGAGTGTAAATCTGACTCATTATCGTTGATCTTTAGAAGCTCATATTCACTTCAGAATCTTTATAGTATGATTATTCATTACATCCATCATTCACAGGAAGTCTCGTCCAGGTATGGCTTCCTTATGTATTATATTTCACCACAGAATGAATTAGTTAATTTTGTCTGTTTGCTAGGGGATTTTTTTTTTATATGCTTGAAGCAAAATCAACTTCTTTCTCCACCTGAAATTATAAGAAGGAACATCCTTAAGTGGGGAAATTATGCAAGCAACTAACTGGTAAATAAATGCAAGGCCAATGTAAGGATTATTTAGTGGCAATGCATTCAATGAGAGAGGAAATATCGAGGAAAAATCTGAAAAAAAAAAAAAAGACTAAGAAGATGATGTGGTCCCCGTCTTTTTTTTTCTTTTATTATCACAGCTGGGCAGCTGGATCTTATAAATGAATTCAACTTGTATTCCCAAACTTCACATGTTGTCATCCTGAGTCTCTTGGTAGGCTAGGAAATGTACTTTCACATTTTCATCATTTAGCCTGATATGGCCATGTGTGACCCGCAGACAGGATGAGACAAATGATCACAGCATTAAACTGCCAGACAAAAGAGAGAAATTCTTTTGTTTAGAGAGAGTAAAGACAAAATGAAATGCTGAACTTCTGACTTTCATGTGGAGACTCTATGGGCTTGGTAATAAAATGGTAATTAGTGAGTCATCATCCATTCATGATTCATGGAATAATAATCCAAGAAAGCACCTCAAAGAAAGGCCAGTCAGGATATGTGAAAAAACTCTGAGACAACCAATTCATTTTATGGATTTATTATACCATTACCCTTTACATGCAGACACTTTAAAAACCTTAGTCGTATTTGGTTAGACATAGGACAAGGCGGATTTAACTGGCAATGAAGAATGAAGACACCAGAGGAAGACATCTCATAAAATATAGACCTGCAATGTCTGATACATGACAAATTAGCTAGAATAGGATTGACAATCAACATGTTGGTAGGTAAACACCTGTTGGCCATGATGTATCTCTCTAGCATCCATCCAAGGATCGTATGAAGACTCTAGAGATTTGGCTTGGGATGGTATAATACTATCGGTGCTATCAGTGTTGAGTAAAGACAGAGCAAATTCATCATGAGCTGTGTATGGTCACCTTAAATGTCTCAATCACTTACACTTTATGGTCAGTCGCATAAAGTCTCTGTCAGGTATTTCAAGAGTCTTAATGAAATTTGATGGATAGAATATTCACAGGTTTTGATTTAGTTTTTAGAAAGTATTCAGTACAATTTGGCAAGAAACTAGAATTTTTGTTCAACATCAATTTCGGAGCTCTATTACAACATATATAGATCTTAGAGAAACAGATAGTGAGGGACAGCCTGGACGATTTTTTTTCCCTTAGTGTGGAACTACCACTGGAAGTAGTTCTGCATAGAGGTATTGATAACAAGAATATCTGGAGAGTAAATCAAATGTACTGTTTTTAGGCTTGAAGCTCCCAGGAGATTACTATTATTTGAGTAGAAATAGAGAAAGAATGAAAGAAAGAAAGGAGGGAGAAAGAAAGAAAACAGATAGAAAGAAAAACAGAAAGAGAAAGCAATAAGAAAAAAGGAAAGAAAAAAGAAAAAAAAAGGGAGAAAGAAATAGTCCTTCTGCTTTGGTGGTAGACCAGTGTTCAAAACTTTGGAAAGAAAACAAAAGTGTAGAAAGGGCATAAACATTGCTTCTTTTCAAGAGGGCTATTACTATTGGAATTGCAATTCCTGAAACAATAGATCTACACGTAATTGATGGCGTGCAAGCTGTCAGCCTGGCAGGAAATACTTTCTCTCTTTGTAAATGAATAGGCTGTATGTGAAAAATGATTTAGTGGACCCATATTTTAAAATTTTCTGAGACATTAGGGATTAGAGGTCAGTGATAAACTCACTCCACAGCCTGGTTCATGTTGTAGCTGTTACAAAAAGACCCCCAACGAAAGTAAAATACACTGACCTTTATCCTTAGAATGATGTTAGGCATTGTCTGGGAGGAACATATGCCTTCGCAATGTTTGATTGTTATTTTTGTTCTTAAAATAGGGAAGATGGTCAGGATTTTGTCTCTCCCGACCCCTTCCCCTCCCATCTTCTCC
>JBCEWB010000012.1:829426-842029 GCA_039654565.1 Peronia peronii | reverse complement strand
CTCCCCCCCCCCACCACCCTACCTACTCAATTGCTATAAACAAATGATAAAGTGATAAGAATATGTCGTAAATAAATATATCTGAAATCATTAAGTAGCAAAATTACAATACGGCTGCACAACAAAACATTCATGTAATGAAACCTGCCAACACAAACTTTGGAATCTCAAGATCTGTATCTAAGGAACAGGGATGACGTATGCAGTACCCCATTCTCCAAGCAAACAGTCACTGTAAGCTTGTCAATGAACTACACAGCAATTTTTCCCCTTATATTTCCCCTACTTATATGGGCTGCATGCACTGCAAATATGCTGTTCTGAAGGAAAGCAACAATTAATTAAGAAATTTCAAAATGAAAGGAAATGTATGTTTGTGTTAGTCAGGCTTCCATAAAAAAAATTTATCATAAAATAAAATGACAAAACATGCCTCTGTACCAAACCCATCAAAGACCAAGATAGGTAGGGGGAGTGTAGTTCTGTGCAGTCTAGGAAACAAATACATATACACCCAAACATATAGGTTAACTTTAAACATAAAAGCTCCACATTGATCTTTCATTTACCTGTCTGTCTGCCTCTTCTTCTTCATCACTCAGGAACGACTTGCTGACCATTGGTGTCCAATGTAAGCTATCCTCATCCACACGGAGGCGGGGTTTGGCTTTCAGCTTGTCTAAGTGATTTTTAATCAGCTCTCCATCCACAGCTATCACAGTTCTGTATGGGGGAAAATGAGATGAAATTTATTTATTGGAAAATTATGCACGCTTCCTACAAAGATAAACAATGTTTTATTCACTAAGAATTAGCATTTTATCATGAACATTATCTGCTATTTTTTTTTCCTTGTGGATGAAGGGTAAGTCCAACAATAATACACAGACCTTTGTACTAGAAGAACCCCCCCTCCCCCCAAGTCCCTTCTATTTAAGAACTAATGAAGGTTTGATACATAATTAACAGGGATGTCAGACCATTTTCACCAAAAAGTTGGAAAAGTTTGACATCCCTGATATTAAAATTAATTCACATGTTCACTTTCATTTTTTCCTAATCCTTACTTACTTGTCCTTGTGTTGTCTCAAGAAATGAAGGTCCTTTAGTGTCTGCAGAATGTCCAATGGACAAAGACCTGTATTCTCACTGATTTCTGTCCAAGAAAATAGAGCTCTTGTAAATATAACTTGCCCACATTTATATGCAATAAGACCAAACAAAAAAACAAAAAAAAATGTATTTTTTTTTTCAGGCAAATAAGAACTGTAAAAATATAATGAGATTAAGATAAACTACATGCACAGGCTAAAATGATTCCACCTTATAGCACTGACCTCCTATCCCTCCTCCAGAGATTTCTGAGGATCACTCAAAACTACCGATTATGCAGGGCACATTTATAATGAAAGTATGTACTGAAAGATTAAAAAAAAAAAATGAGTTACGCATTTTAGCCAATAAATCTCAATTTTCAAATTTTATAATTTTCAATTACTAATCGCCTCTTCATAGAAAAAAAATTGTACATATATTATTAAAACATAAAAAAATGAAAAAAAAGAAGAAAGAAGATATGAAAAAATATTTCAACTCTTTGCTGCCATAGTTTTACCCTGAGTGTTTCTCCCAGCCTCAGCAGCATCCAGCTGAATTTTCTCTACATTCAGTTAAAGATCTATAATATTTAAGATCTATAAAGATCTATAATCTATATAAAATTTGTGCTAGATCTACATCACGGGAAGTTTGTTGAAACCATCCATTATTATCATCAATAGCAATATTTGAACTTGATCTATCTTCAGTTGCGCTTCTACCACTGCTACACCTCATTCCTCCTGCAGATCTGTCTATTTTGCTAATACTGGGTCTAGCTCTACCTCAGATTGTTTTCTGTAGATCTGGATGTAGAATACTGATCAGGGTCAAATTTGTCACCATCATCACTCCTACTTATATTTCTTCTGCTTTTTGGTGTTCAGAATCAAAACTTATATTTATCCCTTCTTTGTCAAAGCCTGCTTTCTTGCTATATTTGTACGGGGGGAGGGGGGGGGGGCGGGCGGAGTTTGCTCCCGAGTCTCAGAACAAAGGAAACTGGGCAATAACTCACCAGTTTATTCAATATAAAGTTGAAAATATTGAGCAGAATTGTAATTCAGATATTCTCATAGCCAGGCACAGGGTTAGTATTTCAAGAATCGTGTTTTCCATACTTTTGTAATGCTTTCTTCACATCTGAATATTAATCTTCCACATCAAAACTCGACACCCTTTTAATGGACTTCCCAGGAGGTTTGGCATATGATACACCATGTTCTATACTATCTTATATATACAGATATTGGCAAAAACATATTACCTTTGACAGTGACAGTTTTGTTCTTAACAGCATCAAGTTGTTCAAGCAGAACACTTCGCCAGTAAGCTTTGTAGGTAACAGCTCCCAATGCTGACAAAGGTTTTTCTGGAGAGCCACTACATTCTTCTCTCCTTGTCAGCAAATAGCCTGAAAAGAGTGAACACCAATGGTCATCCCAAATTTAGGACTATGAACGCAACAAAGGCTTTATCCCCCCCCCCCCCCTTTCATGGTTATACCCTTTGACCTTTCTTGTTTCGCAAATCATTCTTCAGTACGTCTCAGATGCTTCAGGTATTGTTAATGCAATGAAAAGGGTTTCACTGTACTGAAGGCCAGATGTCAAACAGTTTCTTTTAAAAAGTCAGAAAATTCTATCAGATAACTTGAAGAGATCTTGTAATATTAAGAGATGAAAACTATGCCTACCGAAACTATGCTACCAGCACCTTGCAGGCTTCCACCTGAATTCTGGGTTGGCAATGGCTTTACTACTTAAAAAAAAAAAAGGGGGGCGGGGTTTTGCTAAGTAGAGAGGGAAAAAACAAAAACAACAACAACAAAAAGTATTCTGTGAGGTGCCGTCATCACAGTTTTCCCAATGGGAATGTAGTTACTCTATCTGAATCTAGATTATGGTTGAGGATGACTTCCCTCCTGTATCAGCCTTCTCCTCAATGCCTGATTGTCGTGGGATTAAAGTGTCAAATTTCAGTCTACAACTCCCAACGCCATAGTTCAACTAAATATTGTCAGGTTCAAGGAACTGAGTGCTATGAACATTGTTTTCTAAAATGATATGAGCAGTTGAACAATAGCCTTGATTGGCCCTCATGAAAAGCATGCAAGGAAGTGCCGTACGTGTATTTTCGTGTTCGTTGTAGATTTGTATCGTGTTACAAAAAAATAAACAAAATAATAATAATAAAAATTTGCTCATGAACTAGCCAAATATATAACGATCAGAAAGTTCAAATTACAGCTGAAGTTGAAAGTTTGACATTGAAAGAACAGCAATTATTGCACAAAATGAATGATCTTGAAGACCTGTGTTAAGCATTTTACAGTCGGACTATCAAACTGACAATCTGAAGCCTCAGTATTGTCTCTGCTAATATTCATGTATGCTAGTTCACTGGTGATACTCACTGAAATCAATTAGCCATCTACCATAGCCTTTCCTCATGTACTGTGGCATAGTCATTATACATGACACATTATACTTCTGTTGGCAATGTTTCTCCTGTAAAAAGTAATGAGAACATAATTATCCCTACAGAAAAGATGTTACAAGTTTTATAAGGTATTAAAATAACAATGTGCCTGAAGATAAGGATTAAAAAGTTAACAAAGTAACTAGAAACAAAAACCAGAGAGTAGCTATGTAACAAATTAATGATGCATAAAAAAAAAAGAAAAAAAAGACTCTTCAGTTATCTATCTCACTAAACTCATTTACAATTAACAATCCACGAAGGCCAACAAATATAGAAGAATAAATCTAGCTGAGTCTTGAGAATTAATCATACAGCACTGCTTTTTAAGAATTTTTTGTTGTTCTTTTGTAAGTTGTAAATTGAAGCAAATAACAGCACACTGAATGTTCTGTCAGACTTCATGTTGCTTGCAATAAAATAAATCAATTGCAAGCAGTTCACATTTCAGCATTTCCACATTTGCATTCTCCAAGTAACAATTTTCATCTGTGCTCATATGAAATACATTAGAGAAATACCTTAGGAGGAAGCCACATATATTCCCATCCCCGTGCCACTCAATAGTCAAAACTATATACAAAAATTTCATAAATTTATACAACTTGCCTTGGAAAAATACCCTACAATATGAGAGCCATATTCATCATTTGTTGTTAACACATAGAAGAGGAAGGGTTCCACATCATAATAAAGAGTCTTGTGGTCTAGGAAGAGTTTGGCGAGAAGGCATAAATTCTGGCAATAGAGTTTACTGGTTTGTCCATCCACTTCAAAGACCGATAAATTATCATGACGATAGATTTCATCTGCTGGTGGATGCCGTAGTTCACATTTCTCCTGTAAAAAAAAAATTCATACGTAGAATGAGGTAGCAAAATCATATCCATATTTCAGACATCCCCATAGCATAAACTAACAGAACTACTTGATCAATTCACATATTTTCCAACTTTCCATTATTTAACCTTTCATGTTTGGACAAAGATACATAGTGAGATCTTCAAACAAATGAATAGACAAAATTTAAACATCTATAAATGCAAAGCACTAAGAATGAAAATGACAGAAAAGTAATTTCACAAAACAAGTAAGCCAAAATGTTCTCCATTCACCATGCAAAATGGAATAGCAGAGACAAGAAAGAATAAGAGTTATTCCCACCGTCCTGCACTAGACATCTTTTATAGCTAAAGATCAACCAGAATTATTTTCAAAGTCAATGAAGATAAGAATCACCATCATTACCTGTTCAGTGCGAAGTCATTTCTAATGAAAATAACTGAAAATTTATGTCGTGGAATCTCAAGCATGAATATCACATGAGCAACAAATACATTTACTTACGTAGTGCCTTTGGAGACCACTGCGACTTTTCATGTACTTCAGACAGTATTCACATATGTACAGCTTTGGCAAACTGAGGGGAATAACAAGGATTGTATGCAAAGTACTGCAGCCTAACAATTATCACAGCAAAACATTCTAACATTATGTGATATACACTCACACAAAACAAATGATTCTGCCCCTGAAGTTTCTGTCACCCACTCCTCTGAGTATCAAATTTTTTTAGTTTGGCACATTATTTTTATGTTGAAAATGCTGCTGATCCTTTTTTTTGCCTCTTTATATACTGTGACGGATCACTTCCGCTATATGATAGTATATCTTTACTGGACAATAAAATCACTATGAGATCAAAGTCACTTACTTTTGTCTAGCTACACTTTAAAAAGGAACTAAAATGTTATAACCTGCAATTTAAGTGACTCCTCAATGTGCATTTTATTATATTACCATAGCCCTTTTCATCAACTGAAGCAGTCTGTATCTTGCACAGATATTGTAATGACAATTACTTAAATCAGCTGTCCCCTCTTGCCTTTGCCCCTATGAAGTGCCTTTTATGATTCAATTTATCAATGTTTGAAACTATCTGTAGAAAAAGGATACTGAAAATGTAGCCAAAAAGCAACCTGTTCTAATGATTCCCTATATGCCAGGCAACTGTGCCTATTCTTATACCTCTGTATGGATTTTCTCATCTTGCTGACCCAAACCAAGTATTCCCAGAATGCATCAAATGTATGCTGGAGCTTCATGTAAGATGTTCATGTCTAACCTCCATGCAGAAACGAGTTCGATATACATGCTTCACAAACAAGGACACTGAACTTAGTAATTAGATACTTATTGCTCCACACTCTGTTGGCTTGGCAAAGACAGATAAAATTTCACAACATGCATGGGAAAATAAGAAATCAAAACAAAACAAAACACACACACACACACATAAAAATATTTGCCTTGTGTATCATTAGAAAACTGTCAAATCCTTTATGTTTAAAGTGAAAACAAACAAACTGATGTCAGTAATCAGGGATGTGCCTGTGATACTGCAGTATATAAAGATTAAAATGCACATACAAAGTTGGTGCATACTGAGATGCCCTGGATATGGACAACTTCAGTTCACCGAGTCAGAATTTTTTATCAGTAACATTGACTATCTACCCAGAAGGCGGATTACGGTGTAACCTGAAGCTTTTATCTTTGTTAACAATTTCTCTTATTTACCTGGCATATTCCTGAGGATAAGGGGAAGAATACCAAGTCTGCATTTCAAACTGGCCAAGTTCAATACAAGGAGGGTAGCGAGGAGTCTCAGTTACTGGCTTGACATCTGCATTTCCATCATGGCCTGGCTGAGACTGTGGTAAGTGTGAACGCGGTTCCAGAGGAGGAAGACTCTTTGAAAATAAAAATTATTTCAAAAATTAACTAAGAGAAACATTTACACAAACAAAAAAAAAACAAAAGGGTGCAGAACTGGCTAATTAATTTGAGTCCAATTTTATCTAAAGATAATAATATGGTTACAAATTTTTTTAACTGTAACATATGACAGACATTGTCGTAGGAACTACTCCAAGTGAAGAATTTGATTGCCAAATTGAGACCAACTGTCTTTAGCTTCATTGGATTAAAAACTATAAAGGCACGGGTTCTTGTAAGAACTGACTTTATGGGCGACTAAAGGCAGAACTGCCAACAATTAAGTTATTGATAAAATAAGGTTCTTCAATTTTGCAACATTTATATTTTCCTTTCTCTCATCATCACTTGTCTTCCCTTGAAAAGGAATCTCACTTTCATTTTCACTCCTAACAAAAATAGGAAAATATTTTGTCTCTATAAAAAAAAAAAGTATTAAATGCTACCTTGTCTAAGTCCTTCTGAGTCTTTTCTTGAGCTTCCTTAAAAAGCGTTATATCTTCTTCTGTGACATAGGATGGCAATACCATACCAGCCTTTGTGCGAACTGTATCTGTAATAGATTTAATACAAGAACTCATTATTACCTCCTTGAAATTCACAATTTTTGTTTAATTATGGTAATACTACATATCACTCAATGTACTTCAAAGAATATAATATTCTAATGTGATCCTTCTTACCACAGAAAACAGACATTTAGTTTCCTAATCATCTGAACATTTTAATATGGATACATGTCAAAAACAGTATGTCATACATAGACACACATACATCTTTTAGTTTGCTGTCAACAATTTGCATTTACTCCTGGTTTACAAGTAACTCATCCGGAATTCCTTGAGAGTTAGTTCATAAACCAGAACTCAGACTTCAATTGACAGTCATTTTAACCCACTCATAGTACTGAAACATTTATATATCTCTTGACATGGGATTTTTCTTACAAATCCATGCTCTCATTCACTCCTCCCACCACTCTTCCCTTTCCCTACAGTGAAAAAAATGTAAACATGCAACTTGAATTTCCACCATGTGTCAGGCCAGTGTCTCTTCTGTGAAAATAAGCTTTGAAAACCAAACCAAAAACAGAAAAAAAAATCTCTAAAATAATTAACAAATGAGCTGTTTTTCCTTTTTGTACAAACATGTTAGTATTCGGTCACAGGTCAGCAGTATGAGAAGCGTAAATAATGAAAGTTTTTCATAAATGACTGGGAAAAAAAAAAGGAACAAAACAAAAAATAAATCTGAAGCAAAAAAGTTAACAAAAAAAAACCAAAACAGAACAAAACAAAAAAAAAACTTGCATATCGTAACATCATACCTTATCAGGTCAAGCACAGAGTCCAAACTATAACTGCTGAAATTTCCAGAACCATCTGAAGAATGTTTACTGCTGTCACAGATTTATAGCTAAATATGTAAATAATAATCTGATAATTATTTACTGGAATCTAGTCCACCAACAGGAGTTAAAGAGGACATTGTGGTGCACACTGCGTAGATGCGGGTCATACCAGAGAGCTGTCTCTACTTGTTCTAACGGTCCTTGTGAGTTAATTATCTGAGTGTTGATAATTGTCCACAGATCCACACTGGCTCAGACATACAGAGGAAACACAAGCACAAGATGACTGAGTGGCTTGACAGTTACTTGAAAGACTGGCAAACACACACGCATACACACTTGCAGTCACATACGGGTGCAGTTATCACAGATGAGGGGAAGTGGGGGGACGAAAGCTTACCCCTGTAAATTCGGTCGCCAAGACCCCTGTTCAGGCCTCTTCCCCGGGTAAACCAAGTCCGCCGTCCTCCAGCTGCCCAACACCTATTTCGCGAATCTGTAGGTTGAGCTCCAAATTGACGAAACTCTTCGACTGTCATCTCCATCAGATGTTTCATCTCATTCCACCATGCTAGCTCACGCCGAGCTGCCCAGTGGCTTTGCTGAGCCTGGTGTCTGCTAGGGGTATAGTTGTTACTAAAACTCACATTCAAACCATCAGAACCACTATCACAGATGTACTGCCTACACTCCGAAGAATGGTTTGGAGAAGAAAAGGGATAGTTGTTGACTGGGCCAGATAACTGAATCGCCGATTGTTTTTTCTGTTTTGAAGGATTGTACACCGGCAATGTCCTCTTTCTTTCTCCTGTGGCATTGAAAAATTCTGAGAGACCATCAAACAGTCCCCGTAACTGTCCACTGAGGGGAGGTCCCTGACTTTTCTTGCGTCCCCTATTAGCCTGTACCATTTTAGATCTTTTGATCAAACGACTTGCAGTCTGACTCTGTGCTGTCCTTTTGCTTGGTGATTTTAGTTTTGATACTGATTTATTTATCATTTTGGATTTGCTGACTTTAGCTTCCAAGTCCTCATCAGAGGACAAGTCTACAAGGGGAGGCTGGATTGCACTTAAAGACACTCTTGATGAACGTTTGTTAGAAGGTGTAAAAAAGCGAGATAGCCCGTCCACCAAATTCTTGGTTTCAGGCAAAATACTTAGAGCTTCGAAGTTTCCTCCATTGAGGACTGCAAACTCACTAGGTGACAAGACATGTTCAGACTGGCCAGCAGTCTCCTCTTCATCACTGCTATCAACATCTGCTTCTACCCTCTTCCTCTTTTTGTTGTTGCTGACAGTCCTGGCTCTGATATTCCCAGGTCTCTTTTTGGATGCTTGGAACAACCTGCAGCCAGCAAAAATGAGGTTATTGGTAAATTAGAGATTAGTAGAGGATAAAATAAGGCTACAAAAGAATTAAAGCAATCAGCTATTTTCATTCCATGCATTTGATTTTTCTAATTTAAATACACAAGGCTTCAATTCTGTCCATGACTGTGTAATACAAAAGAAAAAGCTGTCCAAGTCCTAATCAATAGCCATAAAGCCCTGTGGAATGATCTGCACTGGAATAACAAGCAAAGACACTGATCTAAGAAATAGATCACAATAAATATACACCAAATTTAGCATTTGCTAAACAAGGAAATAAACAATATTCAAAATATGGCAATCTCGCACGACAAAATGTAGTGACTCTTAAGCATCGGAGCAATCGAAACGTCGGCAATAAAGTGTTGACTAAAAAGTCTATCTGGACCTAATATCAATTTGTAGCTTTCCATTTTAAATTTATTCAATGAATTTTCTGTTCTCTGAGCCACTCAAAATCATTTATACGAACTTTTTAAATTATACAGTGGGGCTATCGCTCAAATTCACCAGACTCCTTATTTCAAGGCAAACTGTTCATCTTTTCTCGATCTGCACTATTTTTCTCTTTACTTCAAGTGATAATGAATCAGGAGCTTTATATCCATGCTCTAGAAATGAGCTATATTCAAATTTGGTTCTTGCTACGTATATAAGATTATAACATATAAGTGCATCCCATGAAAAACAAAACAAAACAAAAACATGTATACGTAATGCCCTCATCAATTTCAAGTTTTGATGTAAAATGTAATACTTGTGCATATCTCAGACTGCAAATAATTTAACTTGAACCTGTCATCCCAGCTGTGATACTGACTTTTGTTTTCCACAGGTGGAAAGGATCTAAGAGAATACCCAAGGAATTCTTACTATTCTGAAAGAAATGTTCTTACTCTTTTTCTATCATAAAAAAAAAAAAAAAAGAAGTGAGTATCTTGAATTCTGCCTATGTACCAGACATTTAGGTGAACAGATGAACAACTGACATTGAACTCTCTCCATGAAACAGAAAACTAGACTTAGATCACTATCACTATTATGAGAGTCAATGGTGATCTACTATTGAAGTCAACAGTGATCTTCTTTGATATCTCTTACAGTGTTAAGCAAGGCCGATTCTTGTCAGTCAACACTGTAAAAAAAATCAATCAGCCAACCCTGATTCACAGAAAACAAAAAGGGAAAGAATTTTTTAAATCCCTTGAAAAACAAAAACAAAAAAATAAATTTGATTTCGAATTTTTATTTTCCCTTAACAGTTCTGTCTTTTCTAAATATAAACAAAGTATTAAAATGTGGATATGTCCATTCTAACATGTTTAACCCATGGTCATTCAACAGATGTCCTGGCCTACTGTCAACTCGGATTCAGCTCTCTTTGGTTGCTATAAGCAGTGCAGATCACTGTTTGACCCGATAAGGCAACAGATGCTACAAAACAACTGATTACTGGGTTGACATTCCCTAGGTGCCTCAAAATTCAAAGATTTTTCAAGGACTAAGGACTTTACGACTGTTTACAACGACTTCATAAAGCCAATTATTTTCAAACGCCCATAGATATTTACGCACATGTAATAATAATATTTGCTGAACAAACTTACACGTAGGCTTATACATGAATAATAGATGGTATTGCAGATCGCACGCTGGATTTGTGCTTTACTATTGCTGAAACTCACTCTGCACAACACACAAGTATATGTGATTAACAGGTTAGATGAGAATCAGTTTGTGTTTAGAACTAACCCATTCTGCTAACCAAATGACACTGTAAAAAGTAGCCCCCTCCAGGTATCTTACTCTTTCTGATGAATATGACTGAAAATTCAATTCAAGATGCAAAATTTCTTTTAAAAGGCATGAAACTGAGCATAATTAGATCTACCTTAATGTGTGTGTATGGGTGCAGTAGTGTGTTGCATCACTTGCATTGGGTATATAATTTAAATACATCTTTACTGTCACAACCTACCTATTATAAATTAAGAATGACAATAGTCTGACATGCACAGATCTATATGACAAAAGCTATCTCTGGAAATAGCATCTGTCTAAATCTAACTCGTCTTTCAGTTAATACATCGGGTAGAGAGAGGTTTTAGTAAAAATCATTTAAATGCAGCTAGCTTCCACACTTTATAATTCATTAAATATCACTGCAGCTCAATCTAGATCTAAATTAATTGGTTACTTGCTCACTTGCATCAAAACTACAATTTTTTTTTTTGTTTTGGTCTTTTATACAAATCTAGCTAGATCTAATAATGTAGATGATATATTTTCATGTAGATTTAGAGCTACAGGTACGCAGCAAAAAGGTTGCATAATATTAATAATAATAAGTAGATTAGGTCTACGTAAGAACATTACAAGATGACCGGATGATGGCGCGACTTTATGATTTCTATAAAAGCTCTCACTCATGGAAGTCTAGATCTAGATCCCGGTAGATCTCCGCGGAAAGCTGAGATGAAGATCTTGAAGAGATCTCAGTTGGCCTATTGACTAGATCTAGATCATGTTCTCTTTCTATTCATATATCTACTTATGACAGGATTGTCAAGTGATGACCTTTTACTGTCAACAAATGGCAAACCACCGCCATTCACGATCAAGATCCCAACACAAGACTAGGTTGCCCCATGCATGCGCACAAGACATTCATACTTTCGTTTTTGCTTTCTTCGTTCTTCAAATGTATCAAAACGTCAGCAGCCAGCAAAAAGTTCTGACCACCAAAAAGTTCATTTTTCCACGAAAGTCCAAAGTCTGAAATTTCCTGACTAATAATTTGATCTAATTCCCCGCGATATCCGTCAAGATTACGACTAAAACTGGCGCCGTCGAACTGCACTGGACCTGCAGACCTAGACTAGGCTTAGGCTAGATTCGCAGTGAATGAAACAAAGAAAATCATCCGGGTACGTGATAGGGAACGAACTTACGGCAAATGTAAAATACTGAGCGGTCATCAAAGCCTTGAATTTTTTTTTATCAAAATTCAAGCATTTTCAAGGACCATACGAACCCTGTGATTATGACTTATAGCAAGACTTCTTTTAGCAATATCTTGAGCCCCAATGCGAGAGATGGGCAATGCATAACCACAGAAATGAAACGGACCCATTATCATGCAGAATATCAGTATAAGCTTTCACTAGGTTCTGTAAAATGAATTTCCGCTTTTTATAAAAGTGAAATTCTCTTTGATTTCTACTGCTTCAGAACAGCTGTGGACTATCTCCCAAAGTAAAGGTCAACACACTTTTGGTTTTGACTGAGAAAAATTAAGAGATCACATGTAGGCCCTCAAGAACCCAAAAGTAACTCTAGGAGAGCTCTTGTGGTGATAGAGGGCTGGGATCAACTTTTGAGGAAAGGTGAACAGAAAGCCAGGAAAAGGCAAAACAAAAGAATCATGAGAAGGAAGTTAGTATTTGAAGGAAAAAACAAAAACAAAAAAAACCCAGGTTGCTTTTAGACTAAAAGCTGAATAAAAAACTTTCCAAAAAAAAC
>JBCEWB010000012.1:782527-807681 GCA_039654565.1 Peronia peronii | reverse complement strand
TTAAGGTTGACTTGGTGCTGAGAACACCAATTTTGACCTGAGGTCACATTTTTATCCTTTTTGCCTTGTATCTCGAAATGTGACCCAACAACAACTGCTGGTTTTTCAGGCTGCCTCAAAAATAATCAGACCTTCCTTTTCTATGCTTTTTTCAAATATTCTTGATTTATGAATTAATTTACTAAAATGTATGCTAAAATGATGTTTTTTTGCTATTATTTTGATCACCACTTACTTGTATCAGAAATCTTACATGCATGGTCTTAATATAGAAAGGAATCTTATTATCTGAGTGGTGAAGTGATTAAACTTATGGTAATTTTTATTTCTTGTTATACTTTCCTTTTTTTTTTTTTAGGAAGCCTTTGATGTCAATCAGAACGGCGGTATTTTCATTAAGAATCAGCTGAGGAGAGAATTTGTGCAAGAGATCCGCTTTACATTGCAAGTCAGAGATTTAAACACCGAAAAGGGAATACCTACAGCTACAAGTGAGTGTTTCCGCAAATTAATATTTGTTGGAATTTTTCAGTTTAATTTTATTTTAGCCACTTCATTGCTACAACACAGTACGTAGTACAAGGTATGCAGAAAAATGGGCCTGTCATGTGCGAGAAAACATACATGGTCCATAGTCACCAAACATCTCTTTTCCCATGTTTGATGCACTGTTCCTACTACTGATCAGATGTATGCACTGATACCCAGAATATTTTGAGAAAGGCCGCAAGCTGATGAATGGCATATGAGGTGGCAAAAGGAGCCGAAATCAAGCATAATACCTGTTGTGACAATGAATAACAATCTGTGCCTCTGATTGCTTGTGTGAAAGTAGAAAGTGGGTGCCAGTTGGCTCGCACACAGTGGGCAGGACTGAGTGTGGGTGGGAATTAGCAGTGGAGGAAATGGGTCACACTGGCCACCTTTTATTTTTAACACAGGCCTACAAAATTGGCGTAGCAGTGAAACATTTAATATACCAAGCCAGTAAACTGGCAGACTTGAAAATGCAACTTTGTGGGGTTTTTTTGTTTTCTTCATCTCTTTCAGTCAGTGTTTGACGTTCTCTTGATCCTTTTCGCCTTTGCTATTATTCCCTATCAACAGTTTGATCGATGCACATTCCATGCTCCATGTAGCACATTCAGTATTATCCTATCTTATTTATGTATTGAGTGTTAGGGCAGGCAGGGCAAAGAACTCAAATCATTTTATCTGTTGTTTCACACCTGCATCCTCTAGAGATGCAGTCAGTCAGGAAGAAGGCACAGATCAATTATGTTTTTTACAATGAAACAACAAAGTATGAAGCATGATTGTATTAGACTTTTCTTTTGACTTTTAATATTTTATCCATAAGCAAACTTGAGAAAATTTAAGGATATCATGCCATGATTAATTTAATGTATCTTGTGTTTTCTATCAGCATTAGTTATCTTCCTGTGAACTGCAAATTCTCTGTGATCATTGTAGTAAAAAAAGCAATAATCTGTTGAGCATTTTGGACTCACTGAAGACTGAGCTTGTTTTGAGTTTGGACACACTGAAGACTGGCATTTTCAGAGGAATTTAAAAAATTAATAAACACACTTTTCATAGTCCCACAACAAGCATTTTAACACATATGACAGTACTAAATCAACACAGTCTGATACAGAAAACAGAAACAGATTATATCACATAGTTATTTTTTAATGATTTTAAAAAATGAGTCAGATTTCGGGTTCCTGAGAATTTGGGAAAAATATTGGAAAATGTAGATCTAGCTGATTTGTCCAGTGGTCAGACAGCGATGGTTTCTACATCTCTGCATTGTGTGCAGAAAAAAAGTTTCTCTAGATTTAGAAGCACTAGATATAGACAAGAAGATGCTGGTGCTTTGCCTTTACCCTTCTTAATACTAAGCCCAGGCTTACAAGATCTAGATCTAGATCTAGACTAGGAATTGTTAGACCACCTGTATCGTAAAACTTTCATTTGCTAGATCTACAGGTTCATAATTTCAGTCTCCTGCATCTGGCAGGTCAATGTCAGAACTAACAAGAGTCACTGAATAGTTTGAAAACTTTCCACTTGCCTTGCCTTGCCCTGCTCGCCATTGTGTTTATTAGATCAACTCAACTTTGTTTTCCTTCCCTACTTTCACTTTGAAGTGACTTTCCTTGTTCTTCAAAAACTCAGAAAGTTACCAACCGACTTCGGCCAAACTCGGTATGAAACGAAACAAATGGTGACTGTACAGTAAGAGAGGTTTCTCGGGGCATTTGCCGGAAATGGGTTGGTGTGAAAAAATTGTAAAGTTGATCCCGCATAGAGTGCGGGAAATGTCTCAATTGACCACCAGATCGTTCCGCATATGTCACAGGAAACGTGTCAGTGAGTTAAAACATACTCATTATTGTGGTGAGATTTTACATTTAGTTTTAAACTGTGATTTGTCTCTATGTCAACCACAGCTCAAGTCACAATGATTATCACTGGAGATGTTGAAGCAAGAATCACATTTGACACTATCACTGAGGTCTTCATGAGTGAAGATGCACCTGTAGGGTCCTCACCTGTCAGAGTGACTGCAAGAGATCTCAACAATAAGCCTGTCAACTTTTATACAAACATGACCTACAGCCCTTATTTCATTGTGCAGGGAGATGGTACGATGAATTTTGATGCATATCCTCATACTTCTTGATTAATGCATGGTGCTGTATCATTTCCCAGTTGCAATATTTAATGATTGTGTTCTTTAGAAATGGAATCATTCCTGAATTAGCAGACTTAAGGATTGTTGTATCACTCTAGTCATATGTGTATCAGTCACAATATTTAATCATTGTTTTCTTTAATAATGGAACCATTCCTGATTGAGCAAAGTTCAGAATTTGTCAACAGTGGTTTGTCAGTGACTTTTGGTACAAGCTTCTGTTGTTTTTGATTGTTTTTTTTTCCCCCAGAATTTTTTAAGTCTTGACACTTAAACCAGGTAAATTGGAAAATTAAAAGAATTGAAGTATTGGGTTATTTTTCCAGACTGATGTCCATAATTTTTTAAAGAGTAATAACATTATTTAATAGTAAGAATTTCTCATTTATGCAGTTATCTAGGTGGTTGAATATGATTCTAAGATTTGATTGCATGGATCAGAATGGTGTGTGAGATTTGATGTTCCTCTCCAGAACTCTCTTAAAAATATAGAGTATTTTCTCTGTTGCGCTAACCATATGTAGAACTATATCAAAATCCAGTTTAAAGCAGATTACATTTTTTGTAAAAGATTCTTTTTTTCCATTATGAAAATTGTTCGAAAAGACATTTGATTCTTCCAGAACTTTTCACTTTCAGAATAGCTGACATTATGGTTGAAGAAAAGATTCAAATCACCCCTGCAAAACTAATTGTAAAGATACGTAATGCTTACTTTCATTATTTCTTTTCATACAAGGGACGGTGGTGTTGGATAAGAACATTGATTATGAGACTGACACTCAGCCCAACCATGAGCATTATGTTGTTGTTCGAGCCTTATCAGACCAAGGGCAGAGTGCCACAACCACAGTGACAATCATGGTGATGGATGTCAATGACAATGATCCGAAGTTTGAAGAGGTTCAATATTTGTCTACTGCTCCATAGTCACTTTCATATAATGGTCTGTAGGGCAGATTTGCCTTATTTAAATGGCAGTGAACTCATTCATTATTTGTACAGGATGATGCAGTACTTGTTCAGTTAATCATAAGTAATACAAAGTGTGATACAAAATGAAACATCTCTACCACATAACTCTCAGGCTTTGACTCAAAACAGAATGAGCAAGATTTCATTGCTTGTTATATCACAGTTATTGCTGAATTAATCAACAGTCCCAGCCATTGTAAATAATCAAATTTATGCTTTATTAAGTAATGCACATAGTGAATCACCATCTGATATGTTTTGTAGCCACAGTCATAAAGCTAACTTTATCCAACCTCATTTTGTATGAACCATCTGTAGCTTGTGCAGACAAACCACCCAAGAGAAATCACTTGCTCATATTGTGTGGTTTGTTTTTCACTTTAATCTGCTTTTCAGTTTTCAAACATGATAAAAGCTTTTTATAACATGAATTGCCATATGAAACTGGTGGTTTTGTAGAATGCTGAGAACTGATGTTGAACCGCTGTAAACATCATACATAAATCAGACAATGAATTCAACAAAAAATTGATATTTGAATTATAACTATCCTTTCAAGACTATATATTTAAGTCTGTGACAGTTTGGCATGAGCGGAGATTAGGAATTGGTAAAAATTGTATGGTGCCATGGATTTGTGTTGTTGCACGTTGTGGGCTATTTCTGTCCATGAGATCTATAGATGACTGTTTCCTCATGTTCTCTCTTCAGGACACATATGAAGCAGAAGTAATGGAGGATGCCCGTTACCCCACACCTGTCCTGAACATTTTTGCCACTGATGCTGATAGTAGCAGCTATGGCCCTCTGGACTTCAGAATTGCAGGTGGTCTCAATTCTGATGATTTTGAAATTTTCTTAGAGGTGAGTCAGTTATTTTTTGACAGGAAATCAGTTCTTCACCTTGTGAATTTTTACTATAAGTGGGTTCAGACTGAAATTCCAATGGCAGACATAGAAATGTGTCATTCATCCCTTTTTCAGAATACATTGGTAATTTTTTTTGTAAAATCTCTACAGCATTCATTGCGAAAGACACTAATGTGAGGTATAAAATTACCCGGTATTGTATATAAAAGTGTATATTTCTGAAAATGAATGTTTTTCTTAAAGTAGTTGATTTTAAGAAATGAAGATAAGGATCAGTTTGATCCATAGATTTCAGATTGTTTAAGATTCTTTCTAGGTTTGCTGAAATGATTTTTCCTAAATATGTTTTCTGAGAATCTGGTAATTTGAGTGATGCTTTGCCTTAAAATACAAGTGAGTGGAGAGATGCACAGGTACAATCTAAAGATCCTCAGACCATGCGGAACAAGATAGAATGGATCAGGACAAACAAGACTGACAAATGGAGACACCATCATCTATTCTGGACAGGAAGAGGGCCAGCATACACACACATGGAGTTGTGTTGCTGATGACACCTGAGGCAATGCGAGCACTACTGTCCTGGGAACCTGTTTCACCCAGGATCCTGATGGCCAGATACAACTCAAAGGGCAGAAAAGTCACCACCATTCAGTGCTATGCTCCAACAAATGCAGCCAACACAGAAGACAAGGAGGAGTTTTATGACCAGCTCCAGACAACCATCAACTGAGCGCCTAAGGGAGATCTGAAAATCATCATGGGAGACATGAACGCAAAAGTGGGAACAGACAACTTGAAGAAAACTGATCATGGGCAAACATGGCGTGAGAGAACAGAATGAGAACGGGGAGTCCTGCACCGACTTCTATACCTTTAATGACCTTGTCATTGACGGGACAATCTTTCCACATAAGGAGATCCACAAGGATATCCCCAGATGGAAGAACAAAAAATCAGACTGACCACATCACCATCGGTAGGAAGTGGCGGAGAAGTCTACATGATGTCAGAACAAGACGGGGTGCAGACGCGGCTTCAGACCCTCATCTTGTGGTAGCAGTGCTGTAGACGAAGCTCAAGGCCTACAAAGACCAAGCAGGCAGACCATCCTTCAAATACAAAGTGAACAGCCTGAAAAATAGAGCAAAAGTAAATGAATTCAAAGTAGAACTGAAAAACAGGTTCAGTGCACTAGATAATCTGATTGAGGAGACAGTGGAAGATCACTGGCATGGACTTCATAATATCTGGACATCAACGTGCAAGGAGGTGCTGGGAAAGAAAACACAACAACACAAAGAGTGACTGACAACTGACACATGGAACCTCATCACAGGCAGGAAAGAACTGAATAATAAAATCAACCAGACCCAGAACCTGGAGGAAAAACAGGAGTTACAGGTACAATATTGGGAGACCAACTGGCAGGTGAAGAAGAGTGCAAGGCGAGACAAGTGAGCCTTTATCCATGAACTGACAGAAGAAGCAGAGACAGCTGCAGGGAAGAGAGACATGAAGAAACTACGAAATTACAAGAGTTCTGTCGGGAAAGACAAGAAACCCCACTCGTTCTGTCAGAGATAAGAACGATGAGATCATCACTGGAGAAGAAGAACAAAGAGCAAGATGGGCAGAACATTTCAAGGAGATCCTGAGCAGACCACCACCACCAGTACCCCCTGATATTCCACCAGCTGCATAGCTATTGGAAGTTAGCACCAGTCCGCCAACAAAACAGGAGATCATGAAAGCCATCAAGACCCTCAAATCTGGAAAAGCAGCAGTACCTGACGGCATCCCGCCAGAAGCCCCTAAGGCAGATATCCAAACATCTGCAGACATGTTACATCCATTGCTGGTGAAGATCTGGGAGACTGAGGCAGTGCCAGAAGATTGGAAGAAAGGTTCCCTGTGAAACTTCCAAAGAAGGGTGACCTATCACTGTGCGACAATTGGAGAGGGATTATGCTCCTGTCCATACTGGGAAAGTACTGGCGAGAATCCTCTTGGAGAGACTCAAGTCTGCCCTAGACAAGACCCTGCGAGATGAACAGGCAGGCTTTCGTCAGAACAGAACATGTACGGACCACATTGCCACTATGAGAATCATTATAGAACAGTCTCTTGAGTGGCAGACCCCACTGTACAGCATCTTCGTAGATTTCCAGAGGGCCTTTGACAGCGTGGACAGGAAGGTCATCTGGAAACTGATGCAGCACTATGGCTTTCCCCCCATGTACATTGCCATCATCCAGCAGCTGTATAAAGATTCCACCTGCCAAGTCATACATGAGGGAAAGTTTACAGACCCCTTCTATTCTAGATATAGACTGGTGTACGACAGTGATGCATACTGTCGCCGACAATATTTCTGATAGCGATGGACTTGATCATGCGGCAATCCACAGCAGACTAGAAGACTGGCATCCAGTGGTCACTCACCAAGCAGTTAGAAGATCTTGACTTTGCAGGTAACATCTGCCTCCTCTCCCACAGACAGCAACATGCACAAGAAAAGCTAGAATGTGTCGCAGTGGAAGGCGAGAAGACCAGCCTCAGAATCAGCATCGGAAAGACGGAGATCCTACGCATAAACAACCAACAACATGACCCGGTCTGACTGCGGCAGGAAAACATCAAGGAAGTGGACCTGGGCAGTATAGTGAGCAAAGACGGAGGAACAGACGATGACATCAAAAGCCGCATCAACAAGGCGAGGCACGCTTTCAAGACTACAGCCTGTCCGGCGATCTTCAGCCCTCTTGCTTCACAACAAGATCAGAATATTTAACACCAACATCAAGTTAGTCCTCTTATATGGCTCTGAAAAATGACGTACAACCAAGACCAACAGGAACAAACTACAAACATTCATCAACAGATGCCTGTGCAATATCCTCAACATCAGGTGGCCAGTAGTTATCTCAAATGAAGACCTTTGGAATAGAACCAACCAAGCACCGACTGGAGAAGACATCAAGAAAACAAAATGGGGGTGGATTGGCCACACAATGAGCAAACCACCATCAAACGTCACCCAGCAAGCATTGGACTGGAACCCAGAGGAAAACGAAAAATTGGCAGACCTAAATAAACCTGGCGAAGAAGTACGGATGCTGAAGTGAAGGCAGCTGGAATGACATGGACAGAGCTGAAGAGGATCTCCCAAAACCGTGTCCGTTGGAGGAGTGCTGTTGTGGCCCTTTGTTCCCGAGCGGAATCTGAGGCTTAACTTAACTAACTTTGCCTCGAAATCAAGTTGAATGGAAGTCTTTAGACTGTGACCTCTACTATGAGAAAGATGATAAGCGATGATGATCATGACAATAAGCATAATCATTGACAAACATATTCAGTAGTACTTACTCAAGCTATCTGCATATATTGAAAGAGCTGGTTCTTAATATAGCTCGATTTAAAACATAGTAGTTATATTTAAAGGGGAGGAGTATGGTAGGTCTCCTTACACTTGTTGGTATGCTCTAGGTAAATATTTTGTAAAATATTGCATAGATACAACAAGCACTCTACTTTGTTATCTCATGATGGAAATTCACTTGGCATGGTCTCCATTGTGTCATCACATGACAGACATGATCTCTTGTCCCATTTAGCAAGTACCTCCAACATCAATAGTCAGCCGTAGGGCACAAGTGTTGGTAGCACGGGGGAAAACGCTTGATTACAACAGGCGTAGGGAATATGACCTGGATCTCATTGTTGGAGATAATGCTAACAGAACGTTTTCCAGTAAGCGCAACTACGCCAGAGTAAAGGTGAGGTTGTCAACTCTGTCTCTTTTTTTTTCAATCTCAAGTGCTTAAAGTACAGTTTCCTGGTCCTTATCCTGGAAATTGTTTGATTAGTTTTCAACCCTTACAAAGATTATAGCAATCTATATTTGTCATGTTCAAATGCCATTCTTGGCACCCTAGGTAGAATTTCACTCACTTAGATTTTTTTTTTTCTATTTTTTTCATTTTCTGTCATATTCCTTTACGTGAAAGAATTTTTTTTTTTTTTTTTTGGTCAGTTATTCTATCATAGTAACCATAAATAGAAGTCAGATTAAATAATCTATTCATTCATATCAGAAGTAAATTGCAGTGTATTTTTGGGAATGCAAGTGAATTTTTCCTCAATGGGGAAATGTTATGAGTGAACGACGTTTTTTACTTCTTTGAAAGTGTGAATACCACATTAAATCACCGTTTCCATTGCCTTAAAAAATTGTCCAATTGACTTTGGATGTGCAGTAATTTGGTTGCATTTCAGTAGATTTACTACCAGTAGGGAATTCCAGGAAACCTGTGTATTTTTACTGTAGACAGATTCGCCCTTGGTTCTTTTTTCAGTACTAAGTGGGCTTTTAATTGTAGCCATAGCAGTGCACAACCATTTCATTTTTCTAAGTAATAACTAGCTTTTACGCTAGTGTGATACCAGTTCCTAAATAATTAATCTGTACTAAATACATAATAACTGAATTAACCATTTCTGTATTTGTATAGAAAAACATTTTTTTTTTGGCACAACCATCACACTTAAACCATTAATTCACAACTATACGCACACAAAATAAGAAGTGAGATAAAAGCAATGTGTAACACATATACGTCAGCACTGTGTGCACAATCCCAATAAGCTTCATTAGAAATAGTCAATTTTTTTTAATCGAACTGTACCACTTGAAAGTTTACAAGCTGTGGATAACAGTCCCTTCCAAATCACTGGTGCTGTGTCTTTTGATGGCTATATAAAACTAGTTTTAGTGGAAATATATCTTTCACCTGGAATTCTTTAATTCCGGCCTCATTTGTGGGTTTTGAAAATCTCTCTTCCAGTTGACAATTAAAGTCATTGATGTCAATGACCATTCCCCTGTATTTAAAGAAGTAGGGGCTGTCCGCCGTCTTGCAATCCCAGAAACAGCCACTCTTGGTCAAAGCATTGCTACCATCGTAGCCACAGATGAAGATGATGGACAAAATGGTGAGATCAGATATACTCTGGAGCGTGCACCCAATACTGCAGGCACGGAAGGTGAGTTACATAACACCTGGAGCCCAATATTGTTACATAAGTCAGTGTTAAAATAAAATGGGTCAGATTCAGACATTGTTTCATATTACAGACTGATTTGAATAGCTAGAATGTGGGAAAAAGAAATCAATATTGAAGAAAGAGATTATAGCATGAGCTGTCAGAGCATGTGATCCTATATGCTGGCTCAGTGTACTTTTTAGACTGCCACCATAAAGGATGATCTCAAACGCCACTTGAATACTGCTGTCCAGGATCAACTTGCGTCTCTGATCTTTAATGTGTTCACCTTCTGAGTAAGATTAACATTGTACAGATCTTAATTTTCACCTTCCCAAAGTGAGCATCTTTTTTCAAGAATTGTGCCGCATTATTTTTGTTTTTCTAAATTTCCCTTATGATTTGTACAGAAAGAATAACTGGCCTCCAGGATACTGATTTATTGATGCTAGAGTGTAAGCATAGAGAGAGGGGTTTACATCAGGGAAAAGAGACTGAAATTTATACACTTCTTTAATGAAAATAACAGAGAGACCATTCGCATATCATATAAATAAATACTTTATCGAATTTTGAAGAAAACAGGGTTTATAAAGAGGAACAAACTGAAAACATGGAGAGATTTTCCTTTTGTTTCACTCTCCCTCTTTCTCTAACATACATATATCCACACATTCTCGCACACATGCAATGATTTCAACAAGTGTCCTAACTCCATAATGAACAATATTGCAATGTAGACCTCTGATTCACATGTGAAGTCAGTGAGCTCCAGCTGTAGTTTTGTTACATAATTTTTTTTTTACAGTGACTTGCACTTCAGAACCAATGCATCTGACACATTTGTCACTGATAATTTCATCAATATTGTTTTACCTTTATTCTGCAGCCTTGAAGCTGTTTGTCATTTCCCCTCAGCTAGGAATAGTTAGTGTGGCTGACTCCCTCCTGGGTAAAGCCAGTGTGTATAAACTGCAGGTACGAGCACGTGATCGTGGAGAAATCCCAAGGAGCAGCATCCTGCAACTTGAGATACGTGTGTTGAGTACAGAGGATAATGATGGTAACCCCAAGTGGCTGAGCCCAGAGAATGGTTATGTTGTCACTGCTCCTGAGGTAAGTTCAGCACTGCCGTCATCATTCCACAATCGTGTATGTTATTTTTAAAAAATTATGATGCTGTTCACAATCACCATTATATTGGTAACCTAATTATATGTGCTTCAGTGCCATCTGCACATAAACATTATACATATTGTACGTCTTCTTTCCACAAAACAGGAATGACCATTTTGGAATGACTGTGACATTTTTCTAATTCCTTTATGTTCAGTCACTCATCTTCTGAGCGGCCCTCATAAACCCATTAATACTGATAATTATTTATTCAGATTCTTAGATGCAGCTATTACAAATTTTGCTATGATTTGCAAATCATACAATACCCAGAATCAGTATAAATGATTAGCTGTAATTGTTCAACAGACTAAACTTTTGTTTGCCAGTACACACACTACCTAGTGTACACATTTATCTCAGTCGACCTTTAAAAGTGGAAAACATCTTTGTGAGTTGTTAGACTGGTGAGAGCTAGTCTTGATCATAACATGCCCAGCTTGAACCCAAGATAAAACTGGGTGTTTCATGGACTTGGCTGGCACAGACAGCATCTACACCAGGGGTTCCCAACCAACCAAGGGGTCGTGAAACCTTGGCATGGAGGTCGCATAACCTTGATAGAAATGGCTTTGGATAAAATTGTGAATTACAGTTGGACCAATGTTGTGATTTAATTTGCTAATAAATAATTACAGGATTCTTGAATAAACTATTTATCTCATGTTTTTTTCCCATTCCATAACAGAAAATAAAATGTAGATTAAACTGCTGATAGTAGAGGATCGCATGGATTTCGAGCTTTTGGGTATGGGATCCCCAGTGCAAAAACGTTGGGAACCACTGATCTTGACCCATAGTGTATAATATTGAGTGAAAAGGAAAGTGTGCACCACTGCCATACTATTCATCTGTGTTTGAGATTTTGTGGGCGGGGGATGTATTGAGGAAAGATGTATCACAGCCACTGTGCATGGTCTATACATTGTAGGAGTAGAAATTTTATATCTGTTGTGTCAGTTTTCTTTGTCGAATGCTAAATTGTTCTTTGTGAATCAAGATAAATCTCTCACAACTACTTCATTTTTATCAAGTGATTAGTGGCACGGATATTCCTACTCCCACAGGAAGAGCCTGGCTATGTACTCAGAGATTTCAACAATAACACAAGATTCTTTGATGCCATACCCCGCAATGGCACTGTCATTACCTATTCATTATCACAAGTTGGACCCTATGCCAGAAATTTTAGTATCGACAGCATTACAGGCGAGATTACGGTGACAGGCTCTTTGGACAGAGAAAAACAGGAAATTTATGAAGTAAGTAACATTTGTGTGAAAGGATGATTTCATTTCCACACCTGAATTATGTTTGTGGTTACCCAGCCACTCATTGAGGCTATGAAAATGCATTCTCTTTTGTGTTTGTGATGTCAGTGACCTGGCAGTTCACCTGTTGGGATCAGAGCTTCCAGAGTTTGAATCCTAGCTGGTCCCAACACATTTTTGGAGGGGTTGGGGGGGGGGGGGGACAAATTACACATATTTCCTGACTGGACCAAGATTAAAATGGATACCTGACTGTAGATAACGAATTTTATCATTAGATTAATAGGAATTTCACTCCCTAAGGGACAGCCACCCTGTATGCTTTCCAGAAAGCTGAAAATATATTTGACTGTCTCTTTTAGGTTTGTGTGGGTAGTAATATAGGCTTAGAGCCTGTTGCTGTACTGGAATAAGCCTTATCTATATGTCATGTGTATTGTTTGTTTTGTTTGTGTGTTTGTTTTTTTTTCTGCCACGGAGAGGAAATATGGAAAAGAGATTACATAAAAATGTGTATATGGGTGACTTCAAACTGTAGTAACTCATTAATCAGAGTAGTGTGTAACTCTCACTGTCAACCAATAGTTAATTTTGCTTACTGGTAAGGTTCTGTTTTTTCTTTCAGTGATGGAAAAAGCTTCAAGCATGGGAGATTTTTTTTTTTCAAAATCAAGCATTATTATTGGATATTTTTTCGATATGTTTCCCCAAGATTCATGGTTATTCTTCAGTAGATTTGCTACTTCATGTAGGAATGATCTTCTCAGTTTTGTCTTCATTGCATTTTTTGTTTTCTGATGGTTTTTCTTGTACATTACCAAGAATGCTCCTATTAAAGATTATTCTCCTTCTTCATATGGTTTGCAGTTACTGGTCTATGCAGAGGATACAGTTGACCCCTTGAATGTTCGCACAGGTCGCCTTATCCGTGTGAGGCTCTTGGATAAAGATGATAATGACGCTACATTCTACAATCCAAATAACTATCCTGGTTGCACAGTGGTAAGTTAACAGTATGAATAGCATTCCCAGCAACAAAAACCCTAATACATGTGAACACAAGATCTCATTTTCTGTATGTCAGTGTCTCATTTTTGTATACTCTCTTCCTTCAGCACTTCTCTCATCCTTGAACTGTTATTTTTTCTTCTACACAGTCCTCTTTGTAGTTTTATACATGGATTAATTTAATATACAACACTCTTGCTGTTCATATTTCTCTGATAGTTACCTACATTTGTTGTATTTATGTTAAAAATCTATGAATTTTTTTTTTTTTTTTTATCTAGCCATCTCTTGTCATGAATGTCTTTCCTCAGTCCTATTTCACACATTTTGAGCTAAGATTGAAACAGCTCAAATGAAAAGGAAAAAAATAAAAAGAGAGAATAACAGCGAGAATTTAAAACTGTAAGCATCCAACATCATTGAAATGTAGAATTAGAGTGACAAGAATAGCATATGATCTGAGAACAAAAATTTGTTCATTTTTTTTTCGAGATAAATTCTGTCAAAATGGACTTTTCATGCCCGAGTCTTCCATTTCAATAAATGCTTCATTTTTTATTTCCAGCTCGACTTTCCATATATTGTGAGGGTGCGAGAGAATACTCCAATTAATGTAACAGTTGACAGGCTACGAGCTTGTGATCCTGATTCCCCTGTCAACAGCTTAATTTATTACTCCTGGTACAATGGCAATGATTACTGTGAGTTTGATTTCATTACCAAGGTTATTTTTATTGCCTTGTTTTCATGAGAAGAGTGGAAATAACAAGTATACAAATAAGTATATCATGCATTCATCTTGTGTTTTTACTAAAAAGACCATTAATTTGAAAAAAAGGAATTATTTGAAAAAGCAAACTCTTTAAAAGAAATATGTAACAAGAAATTTTGAAAAATGTACTAGCAAAGAGTAAAAGAGAAATGGCAATATTACTAAGGATAGTTTGATATTTGACTCAGTATAAATCTTTCTGGTGTCAACAAGTGATGGTAGAATATTCACATGATTTTTGAAAAGTGAATGCACGATGATATCATCATTTTTGGGTTAGGATTTTCAGAATATATCTACTGGGTGCATGAAATTGTTCAGGGATCTATCTGGCTGCAGGTACTACCAGTTATATAAAGTACAGGAGGAACTGCAGAGTAATAGAAACCTTTTGCTGTTCATGAGACCCGAGTATGACTTTTTTTTTATCTTTGGTAATTTTTTCCTTCTTTGATTGCTTTACATGTTATTCCTCATGCATTTTTTTTTTAAATTCATGACTCAAAACCTTGTTGCCTTCTATTTAAATTAATTTATATGATATCTGCATCATGAATATAAATTGACTACAATTTCTTGTTCATTTTCTTGTAAGGTACTGCTAAGAATTCACTCTCTGGAATCTATGTTGAAAGCGATGGCAGGCTGGTCACCCGCAAGCGACTCGATTATGAAGAAGAACCAGAGTACAACATGTGTGTGGAAGCAACATCAAGAGCCCCAACATCTGGTGGCCGTAAGAAGAGGGCATTTGACACAGCAGCAGTCACACCCATATTATCAAATGTGGCCTACATTGAGATTCAGATCTTGGATGAAAATGACAACAGGCCAAGGTTTCCTTTCCCAACCGCCACTGGAGGTAAGAAAAAATATGTTGAGTTCTTCAGGCAGAGTAGCTTAGTCTCATGTATTCCTAAAATCTCAGGACCAAAAGTCTTTTTTAAACTGTAGAAGAAATGAATCTAGCAATCAGCTACTGTTAATGAAGTTATTGGTGAAGGACATCATAGCTCTGCTGATTATCCTCTCCGTTAGATGAAGAGGTGTGGATGGCAGCAGAATTTATGTATTTTGGATTTTTTATGCATTTGGCTTTTTTAGCATCTTTAGAGCATGAAACAATAAAGATAACTACAAGTTTTACCATTCAAAAAACGTTCTTGAAAGATGCAACCCCTCTGATTTTTACAGAACTGTCCAAAATGTTATAGTAACACTGCTTTCCAACTATTGAAAAATCAATGGAAAGTTCAGGATTTCCCCTGTCTAAATCTGTCTTCCTTAATAGCCAGTCAGAGCTCTTTATATTTTTTTATAGCCTGCGGAGCATGATGTTGTTTTTTTTTTTTTTACTGATGTTTTTTAGTGATCTCATTTGCATTCGGATGACCTCAATTTTAGATCAGAGATCACTATAAAATTTCAGTGACTCGAGTTTTCTTGCACTGTTTTCTGATTTGTCAGGATATATAATTAGCAGTATAGCAGCTTGTGGTCAACAGGAAACTGGCATGTGTATTGTGTATGGCACTTGGACTAACAAATGAGTCTTGCAATAACTGTTCAGGATCCATCATAATTATAGATGATATATATTCAGTATAATACTAGAAAGTAGGCAGTCATGGCACATCATAAACGGAAACAGACTCTACTTACTCTGTCCCTTCACCATTATATATGTCATATTTTTATTGGTCTTTTCTTTATTTGTAGTTTTTCTCTGATTTGTATTCATCTGTGACTGTGGATGAAAAAAGTTCCATGATTTCCATTTAATTTTGAATGTGACAAATTTCTTTCTTTCTGCATTAGTGGAAAATTGCAGGGCTGAATAAAAATGGTAAACTGTTGCTTCTTTTACATTTCAAAAGTTGAATCATTGAATGAGGGCTTAACTTATTTTTTAAAATACCACAGATCTTATCAGGTAACAGTATGGCATGCTGTTCACAACCTGATACTCAGATATTTTTTTATATGTCTGTCATTCAGTTGTGTCTACTGAGCCTGGCACTGGCCCTGTTGTTCCCCTGAATGCCGTGGACCGTGATGGCCCAGGTCGGAATGTCATTGTCTACAGCATTGAGGAGTCCTTATTCTATCCACAAGAAACGTCCAAACCATCGGCGCGGGTCCAAGCCTTCACTCTGCGAAGTGGCAAAGCTGCCCTTTATCCAGCCTTGCCATCATTCCAGCAGTTTTCTGGAGGTCGATTTGAAGTAACAGTGGTGGCCTATGACAACTTGGACAGCAGTCTCAACGATACTCAGAAAATCACAGTGAGTGTGCCATATTATGTTATTCAGCCGGCCATTATATTAGAGAATAGACAGTTATTGCTGTTGTTTTCTTTAGGTTTATATCAATATGGGGAACAGTAAGGAGTCCATTGTGTTAGATGGAGAATTTATATTGATTTTGGTTTGATAGAACATTGTTTTCCAACTGTTCTGAAATTGTATCATTCTTCATTTTGAAAGAAACCATTTTTGTCAATTGCTTAATATATCCAGGTAAAAAGAAGGCAACAAATATTTGTTGGCATCATGTAAGCCAGACTGAGGCATGAGACAGAACCACTTTAATCAGTATACAAATAGCTGGAAACTCTGAAGACAAGAAAACTTTTTGTTGCAAATAAGTGTGATACTTTTAGGGGAGAAAATTATTCTTGGTAGTCAAACAAAAAGACTTTTGAACAAAGATAAGTTTTTCTTGCAAATGATCATGAACAGTGTTTTGCATTGTCATCTGTCTGCAGCACATGACATATAATAAAAACAATACAGCTCTGTGTCACACTGATTGTATACAGGGAAACCCAAGAAAAAACAGAAGCCATACAAATTTTATTAAATCCTACAAAGGTCCAGCAAATTTCTTGAAATTTGTGTGACTTAAACTTCAGTCTGTGTGCATTCATTCTTCAAAGTTTCAGTTATCTCGGTTCCTTTGCATGAAAGTCATAGTCTTTCAAAAATATGTTCCAAATGACGTCCTCGGCGTTGGAAGCGAAAATGCATATTTCGCGCAAAATTGTCAATTACTGTAACATATTCCTCTAGGTGATTTCTCTGATTTTTGCTGTGATTGCTCCCTTCAGTTCACCAATCGGATGCTGAGGGATGTATTACAGAGGCCGTTATACTCAACAAAATGCACATGGGTAGTAATATCTAAAAATGGCATCATCAGCCCATATTGGTTCGAAGAAGAAAATGATACCTCAAATGGTGAATATGGTGCGCTATGTGGCAGTACTGAGGAAGTTTTAAGCATGACTGGGACGATGCAGAGGGAAAGATAGAGATGAGCAATGGCTCTAGCAAGACGGAGCCACATACACACACATGCACACACACACACACATGCACACACACACACATATCAAGTGACTCCCTAGCCTGGCTGAGAGAACAGTTTCAGTAAAGACTGATCAGTCAGAAGTGTGATGGTTAGTGGGCACCACATTGAACCCCCCAGATTTTTATCTGTGGGGTTATCTCAAGGATACACACCCTTAGGAGACCATGCAGCAGCACTGCAAGGCATGCACTTCAGTGGAACCCACAGGGGCAGAGAAATAGGGATAGGCCACGAGCAACCTGGAGAAGACTCATGGAGGATGATTTGAAGAGAGGAGGGCTACGGTGGAAAGATGCAGTGAGAAGTGCCCAGGATAGGAGAAAGTGGAAGTCTGTTGTTTGCGGCCTATACCCTGATACAGGGTGAAAAAGACGATCGATTGTCTCAAGGATAATGTGTACAAAAACAACCCTCAAAGGATTGGTGAACTGAAAGGAGCAATCACAGCAAAGATCAGAGAAATCCCGTAAGAGGAATGTGTTCGAGTAATTGACAATTTTGCGCGAAATATGTGTTCGCCTCCAGCGTAGAGGATGCCATTTGGAACTTACTTTTGGAAGACTATGACTTACGTGCAAAGCAACTGAAATAGCTGAAATCTGGTAGAATGAATGTGCACAGACTGAAGTTTAAGTCCAGCAAATTTCAAGAAATTTACTGGACCTTTGTAGAATTTCATAAAATATGTGCCTTCATGTGGGATCTCAAACAAAAGTCTGACAACAGGTGGCAGCATACTGGACACTCAGTTGCTCTGCAGAATTAGTTCTGGCTTTCATCTGTTACGCTCTTTTTTATTTATGGTTGTGTCTTTCATTTTGATAAGCTTTTGTTCTCCTGCAAATAACACTGGCCATAGAATGTGTTGTAAAACGTGTTGCTAATTTTCATTTAATAACAGACAATGAAAGTGAGATATTGTTTTGCAGTAATCATAATAACCATGTACTAACTAAAAATATATTGTTGGGTTCCAAATGCAGTATATAATTCCGATAAATGGGATAACATTTTTTTGTTCTTGTCAGATCTATGTATATGAAGATGGCAATGCAGTAAAGGCAGTGTTGGATATCCGACCCGAAACAGGAATCACCAGGGGCGAAGAATTTGTGAGGTAAAGTTTCTTTTCATCTTGTTCTTTTCGCATGCCTTGACCAGAGCTCCTGTCATTGTGCTGATATTTGTTGATGAAATGATGAAAAGTAGATTAATGGGCCAGCTTCATTTTATTACGTGAATAAATCTTTTTAACATTTAATGGCAAATTCAATTGCATTATTTACACAAAATATATATATAGGTTTGCAGGGGACTGAACTGAGCAAAACCTTTTGACTGAAGGTTGTTAGAAAGTTTCTTAATGTTTTTTGTTATCTAATTTCTATTGGGTCTTGTCATTACATTCGCAAGTGGCAAACAGATATTTGTCTCATTTGAGGGCAAAAGTATTGATTAACTGAATTAGCCTGTTCAAAGTATAATTTCATCTTGATCAGGTTGGAGTCCAAGTACAATGAAGTCTTCAACAAAATTGAGTACTCCTCTGTATCGTCTTATCTGATAAATCAGTAAATTGTCTGTAATAATCAAGAGCGTTGTAAGATTAACTACAGATTTTACGTGCCTTTTTCTTGTTTTTAGATTCATGAAGGAAAAAAGTGAGATTTTTTGTACCGGGGTGTTCATTTATTTATTTAATATTTCATTCTTTCTCTGTTTATTTATTAAATTATTTATTTATGTATTTATTTATTTATTTCTAGAAAATGTATTCACTTATTTGTTATTCATTTTTATTCTTTACCTGCTATTCATTTGATATTTGTTTTTGCTGCAGCGGACTGAACAATGTTGATAACAGCTATTTCTTTAGTTACCTGAGTGTGTCTGAACACAGAAACGGGGATGACATTGACTCTACGAGGTAAGTTTCATTCTTGATATGTTTATCATCTAACCTGTGCATTGTTTTCACGAGGCTAATTCTCCTACTTATCATACTTATTATCATACTTATTCTTCGGGTATTGCACTGTAGTTAGGTAAAGGTTGAAATTTTCATGAGAGAATAAATTTCCACTTCATCAAGATTAGAATTATGAGACTACACTCATTTCACTAGTCTTAAAGAGATGTAAGCTTATGAAAGGTGGTTTGTGTGAGATCTATAACTGTTCCTTGACTATTTTTGCATGAATAGTTGCTGAGAAGTAAGTATGCAGGTTATGATATTTGTGCAATGTCTTTGAACAACATATAAAAGACAAATGATCTCCTTCAAAAATTCATAATTCATAATTGCCATCAGAATGTACAACATTTATATTCTCTCTCTTTCTCTGGAATTTTTCAACATATAAAAGAGTCCTGAACAAATAGTGTATTGTATTTTCAATTTTTATGTGTCACAATCAATTTTAGTGTGTCTATAATTTCTGATTATAATACATAATAAATATAATCATTGCACTGATCAGTTAACAATGAAGGATAGAATTTAATTGTTGCTGAGACTAGTTATGCCCCTGTCTCTGAGATACAATTCTGTTTGAAGTTACATCTGAAAATAAGCTTGCCTGTGTCTTTTGACAGGACGGATGTGTGTTTCATTGCCATTGACACTGAGTCAGACATCATCCTCAACATCCGTGGAGTGGTTGATGTGCTGGACTCAAGCGCATATGAAGATCAGCAGGACACCTACAGAGTGGTTGATAGAGGGGTGAGACTTTTCATTTATATGCTCAGAAAACTTGTGTTTTTTGATAATGTGGAACAGATAATTTTATTTTTTTTATGCATGTGATTGGTACTATGAACTCAAGAATACTAAAAAAAAATCTGGTGATTTCAGATTATTTCTGCTCATCAGCATATATGTATGTATGTACGTATAAGTAAAGCTTCATTAAATTCAGTGTGTTTTTGGACTGATGGTAAGATTGGTCATATGCTCAACTTGAGTAGCTCAGCCAAATTGTAACAATAGTCTTATACAATATATGTCACTCTTGTATGTGGTCCTTTATGAATGAATCCAGAAGCAAGAATTAACAAATATTCTATACGTTTCCCATCCTTTGGAGAGTGAACTGTAGAGTTTTGATAAACCAAGATGATCAAGTTTTTCATTATTGTACCTGTGATGGAGACTAATTTCTCATGGGCCAAAAGAAAGAAATTTATCACTTGCATAATTGTAGGTCTTCTTGTATAAAGAACCAAGTGATTTAGCACATCCTTTGCCTACTATATCCAGTGTCAAAAGGCAAGAAGTTGCGTCATCCATTATCAATTTCCATTAGAAATAAATGATCAGTTATGTGCCACTGTGGAGGTCTATTAGAATACAAATCTTCTCTGAGAAATTTTATTGGCATTTTATAACTCTAAACCATTGACATTAAAAATCCACTTAAAAGATACACTACTGCAGAAATTTGATAATTTCAGCAATGTTCCAGGTACAAAATCTTGATGTTAAACAAAGAGTATCATTAACATATTATGGACAAAGATTATGATAGAATTTTTTTTTAAACTTTTACAGCAATGTTACCCAAGTGAGTCTTCTGAGAGCAGTGTCAAATGGAGAGACTTGTGGTGGGTGCTTGTTGCAGTGGCCATTTTTCTCTTTGTCTGCTGCCTGATTCTTATCATCCTTGTCCTGATGCTATATGACCGGTAAGTCTTGGCAAAACCGTATACTTCCAGAATGTGATTTTAGTGGTTCAGATCTATCAATAATGCTGCATTTTAAGATGTAGGAAAAGTTCAGAGGATGATGCACACAACACAGTGAAACCAAAGCCTCGGTAGATGAGCTGGTTCAATCAAATAGCTCCAGGCTGGATACTGTCACTATGTATCACTCGAAACTTTAAAGAAAAGAAGCAGTGGAGATCACCAATTTGAATATATATTCATTTTTAATGTTCTTTTTCAATGCAGCTGTGAGATGCCTTTAGCACTGATAATGAAACACTGTTCTGTTGTTTATATTGTCACGTTTTGTGGAATTTACTGGTCATACCTCAGATCATTGCTCTGCATTATTGATTCATTATGTTACAAATGTTAAATCTTCCAAGAATCTTGTCCTGATGTGAGAAGTTGATATTTTTTATAATGAGATAAGGTAAGAAGATAACATACGATAACTTTATTTTTTCCACAAAAGTCGAAATTTTATGTACAATGTAAAATGAGCCGAGTTCAAAATTGTATAAATAAATCATAAAAATTAAGCATAATGTTGAATATTGACCTTACAGTCACTTACATATCATCTTCTTGCACCTACGCACAACCACACATAAAAAGGTCCAGCATTCTAAAATGAGACCATGAGAGTGTTGCTATCTTTAATACTGTCAATATGATTTTAACATCAAAACATAAAATATGACAGTGTAGATTGGATACAACCAATAAAAAAAAAATTAACTCTTATTGTTACATGTTTTTGTCTATAATTCACAAGGAATCTCCAAAGCTTCAGTATGTCTTCCTTTTATCCCAAGTATTCCTGATGGTTTGTGAGAGATTGTATGGAATTTCGGTCAGCAAAACTAAATGAGATCAGTGTTTAAAAGTGAAAAGAAGAATACATGCTTACTTTTATCATTTGTCCTCTATGAGTTGGTGAGAAGTCATTCTCATTTTCTTTTTAAGTCCCGCTTAGTTAAAAGCAAAGAGAAAATATTGTTACAGTTTTTTGTTGTGTTTAATAAATAAGGGTGTTTAATTTTGTCCAATTTTTTAATTCTTTTTTTTTTCAGCTACAAGAGCTACATGGAAACGCGAAAAACATGTAAGTCAATAATTTTTTTATCATTGGAAAAGTCCGCTGTACTTTTGCATTAAAACTTTGTTGAAACTGTAACTATAGTCAGATTTTGATTATGTGATTGATAAGAAGCTGTGGTTTTTCCCTATTTTTCATTGACATACCAAATCATGTTTCTTTGTGTTCACATGTTAATTCACAGTAGAGTTCATCATTATGTGGTGAGATGAACATTCTTGAAAGATTTTTAATGATGAAAGGGAAACAGAGGAGGGTAAATTGACTGCACTGAAATCAATATTGGTGCAGAAATAAGCTTTCTTCTTTTTAAATAAAGGAAAATTTGGGATATTAGCATTACTGAAAGTAAAAAAATCTATACAAAATAGGTGAATGTTTAAAGTATATCTTGTACTAAAAAGTTTGAAGGTTTATTTTTTTTTCATGTGATGATTTGCCTACAACACTCATGTTGTTTCTTGTGTCTTTTTCTCTCAGATCTGGTATCCCAGTAGAGCAGTACATGGCTACCAGTTCTGTGCCTTTGGATGACTAAAACCCTAGGGGAATAACTGATGGTGTGGGCTGCCTTCACTTTCTATTTGAATTGTCCCCAACAATGGGATGAGGAGATGCAACACTCAAAATTTAAAAAATACCATACAAAAGGATTAGCAAGAGATCCGAAATACAAGGTGACAAGGATTTCCAGGGGCTATCAAAACATTTTATCTACCATAAAACAAAATGTATTGTCCCTTGATAATTTGTTAGTTTCTTTGTCACTGCTATCAAGAATGAGAATTTATTTGCTACTGTATGCATTTTTGCAAAAGAACAGCTTGTTTCAGATTAAACATAACTTTTTTTTTTCCAACTCCCTCCTTCCATTACCTTAGTTCTTTGCATCTCTCATGAAATGAATCGTCATCTTTTTTTATTTAATCATGTGGGCAGTTTTGTAAAATATGGACAAGACCAGAAAAATAAGAAAATGATGAATTAAATTCCACAGATTTGTTCTTTGTTCTTAGTGTTTAACACGATGCAAGCAGTTGTCAGAAATGGGAAATTGTATTAAATGAGAAAAAGATGAATTGATGCATGAATATATTTTGAAGGTGCTTTCTGATCTTGTGTGTTTAACAAATCCATTCAATAGATAAAATACCTGTACATGGATTATATATTAAAACTCCCTTGTCTTTATTATTATTGATCATCTATGGTTATTTTCATTTATTTTATTTAAATATGGATCTTGGGAAGACAAATGATAAATGTGAGAAAAATGGATCGGATATTGTTCAAATTAAATGACTTAGTTTGACAATTGAGAAGTTACGACTGTTGCTTACCAATGAGAGTGGAATAGATTTGTTTTGCTTAAGACATTCACTGCATTAGACAATGAGTCTTTCACAACATTTGACAATATGCCTCGCCTGCCTTCAGTGTCAGTACGTCAGGTGTCAGGTTAACAATTTAAATATATGTGACTTTATGAAAAAAAGTGGTTCTTTTTTAGGCTGCAATATGCCAAAACTTTGCCACATCTTTTTTGCATATCAGCAAACTTGCAACTGTTGAAATATATGGGTTTTTGTCGAGAGATATTTATTCCATTTGTCACTTTTCCTTCCCATTTTTTTTTTTTCGCTATTTGGTTTTGTATTTAGATGTACAAAGTTCCTAATGTTAATGTCAGTTTTTGTTCATTTTTTTAGATAGAGATCATGAAATAATTTCTGTCAATTGGTTCAATATACTATGTTAATTGAACTCTTTCATATTTCCCACTGGTCTTGAAACAATGGTTAATTTTATATGCTAAGATATTTTTATAGTGTATGCTGAATTTTGTCTCCGAAATTAGACTGCTTGGGTATTGTCTTTTTTTCATATACAGTATGTTCTAGATCATTGAAAAACAGCAATCTTAATGATAACTCAAATCGTGTTCACCCAAGATTTGAAATCACAATGGAAAAAATATAAGACATATATCACTATGAAATATAAAAAGACAAGAGCTATTTCAGTTACATACCTTCCTGCCTCAAAATCAACATTTCTTTTCTTAGGTCTCACTTGCAGGAAAATCAAATGAAAAAAACAGATTTATACAATTTTTCTGATAGATTAAGATAGTATTGATTATATACTGATCTGTTACACTGTGCTCAATGTACAGCTGTTATGTCACATAAGGTGGGTAGAAACTTTTCTGTACATTTACATGTATTTTCAGTGTTGCATATTAAGGAAAATTTCATAATTATAACATGACAGAAAAATCATTCTTATTACCTTTTTTTTTGTAGATGTTATAGTTTTATAGTTGGACTACTACCTTAATGTTTCCTCCACACATATCACTCTGATTTGTTCTTGTTTTTATTTATATGAAAGTATAAGTGTAAGAATAAAGTAATGTACTTTTATACATATTTGCAGTTATTGTTCTGTTTATTTCCTGATCTGCATTCCAATATTGTGATGTTTACACCAAGTGGTGAAAGAAGTTGTGTAAATTATGACTGCTTTTGATGGCACAAAATTGCTCACAACAGTGATGTTGATTCTTTGTGATGAGTGTTCCCTTTGATTTCTGTTTATTTCATCTGCTGTTCACTTTTTCCCTCTTTTTCTTGCATCAAACTCCTTTCTTGTCCTCAGTGTTGACCATTTCTTATTCTTCCCTTTGAACATAGTTAAGAAACTATTTTAATTTTTTTGCATATTCTTCACATGAGCAACACAGCTGTTGTAGATAAATCAGAATTGCAACAATAGGAAATGTCAGAAAATGAAATGTGCCTTAATATTCAGGCTGAACAAGTCTGTTGACTTTCAAGCATCGTTCACTTATTATAATGTTATGACTTGGCTAAGCCTCATTGGTATTTATGTATTTCTCTCAGGCAATGAACATTGTCTGATGAATCAGTGCTAGCTGTCAGTGCCATTAGGCAACTTTGTCATTTCAAGAACAGTAAAGCCATTTGGTAAAAATATGCGTACAAAATAAACTGAAAAACTAGGTCAAGCAGTGTAGAAATGGGCTAAGTAACAACATGAGCTGGCAAACTGTGATACCAATACATGATGAGTAAGACAATGATTGAGCCACAAAGATCAAATACAACGCAAACATCTGAATGTCATGTA
>JBCEWB010000012.1:753656-767739 GCA_039654565.1 Peronia peronii | reverse complement strand
TGCCGAATGCGATGGACAAGGTTAAAATAGCCTATCTTTAATAATTAAAAAAATCACCTTCAGGACCCCCCCCCCCCAAGATGAAAACCCATGATTGTATAACTTAAAGACTCAAGGACTCCCATTATCTCATTATATTAGATGTAGTTAGTATCATATCACCAAAGTAATCATGACATACGATGCAATAGATGTGGTTTAAGCAAAAATATTCAACTTCATTCATTAAGATATATCTCAGGAGAAAAGATGACAGTGTTCTCCTAAGGTTGGTATGATCAGCATTTGATTGGTTGGTAGTATGTTCAAAGAGGTTATGTATCACTTATCTTTGTAGCCTTATTTTGATTTGTAGTAATATGTCTATGATGCGGAAAAGGTCAAATCCATGAAGTTCGTTAATTTTTTGACTGAGGATTAATGAAAAATGATCATCTTTGTTTTTTTCAGTGACGTGCCTGCGATGTCAAGCGAAGTCAAATACATTTGATCCATTCATGGACCTCAGTCTTGACATCAAAGTGAGTTGACTCAAACTTCTGCTCAAGCCACGAAAATATGAAAGTTAAGGGCGGTATAAAATGTTTAATGAGCAACAACTAAACCAGGACAAAGAATAGCGAAAACTGAAAATAGAAGAAATGTGACACAAGTTGATGCAGTTTATTCATTATAGAACAGCTTGTAATGAATGAAAAAGAATGTTTTAGAATAAAATATTCTGTTTTGAGTCTATTTTCTACTCGTTTAAAAGTTCCAGAGGCAGAGTACATATATGATGCTAAACATAGCAATCACAAATAAGTAATTGGAAAGCTGGGGATTTAATCAGATAAATTGGAAAATGGAATCTGAGGTATTTAAAGACATTGTATCCTCCATGTGATCATCATTTGTGTGAATGTTGTTCAATTTCAGGGCGTGAATACAGTAGAGGAAGCCTTGTGCAAATTTGTCAAGCCAGAAACACTTGAGCATGAAAATGCATACAAATGTCCAAAGTAAGTTTGAGCGATTTGAGATTGGAGAATTTTTTGTACAGATAAGAGAGGCCTCTTTGTTACCAGTGGCTGATTTAGAGATATTTACATAATTTATGTAGAGATATTGTTTACTTCAGCATGTAACACCATTCCATCTTCCTTGATATTCTCTTATGCCCTCAAGATTGTCTGTGATGAGAAATTATTTCAAGATATATTTGAATTTTAACTCCCGACAGGGAAATGTGTGCCTCAGGGCTTTTTAAAAAAAAAAAAAAAAATTAAATGCAACAACTTGTGAGTAGAATTGCTTTAATCTTTATGTACATCTTATAAAATGTTTTCCTTAGTATAAAACAACAAGAACAACAAAACACACATACACACACACAAACAGCCTGAAATTAAAATTGGGAAATGCATTTTATCATGTTGGTTAATTTCATCTTGTCCCAGTCTTTACTATGCAGTAGAAATTATGGGTGCACAGTTTTTCAGTTACCCTTTTCTGCTTGAACTTGGCCTGTGAACTTTTCAGAGGAATGACTGGTTACTTGATTGTCAGTATGGAAAACATTTTTCTAAAAGTGGACTTATGGCATGTGATTTGAGGGGGGAAAAACTTTTTTTAAAAGGGGATTGGGGGAAGGAAATTCCCCCCCCCCCCCCCCCCCTCCTTTTTTTTTTCCTTTTCTTTCTCTCTCTTTTTTTTAAAATGCTTTTGTGCATCTACATAAACTAAAATAAAACTAGCAACTGCATTTGTACTCTCATCAGGTGTAAAAACAAAGTACGAGCCCAGAAACGCTTCTCTATCCAGAAGGCGCCAAATGTGTTGACTCTACAGTTAAATAGGTAAATATAACATCTTGTAGGGCTAGCCTCAAATATTTTCAGATTTTAACGACAAAAACAAAAACAGCAGATGAATGTATTAAAGATAAATTGTATTGAGATAGATAACTTAATATACTTGTCAAGAATGTGATTGAAATATAATGTGTCCCATTCTCACTTTTTATGATATAGAATTATTTAGCAACCAATCAGTATAGCCAAACAATAGTGCCTTATGGCCAAGGTCGGCAGTGAAAGCCAAAAAAAAAAAACAACGTGTGTTCGGCATTCTTTTACCACTATAAATGTGATGGAAGTGTATTCCTCATTTACTGTAAGATAGTTTTTCATGAAAAATGTTCATGGTATCCATGGAAATGCATGCAGGCAGCCATCATTTTGGATTTCCCCTGTACTTCGCAAACAAAATTTCTCATAAACTATCGGTCACAAAACCCTGGAGTTTTGCAGAAACATTCGTTCATCTAATATAAACATTTTATCAGATTGTTTTCGAGTATTGTGTAAAATGTATTTGTTTGCTATTTTTTTGAAAATTTCCACTATATATATATATATACATATGTCTACATATATGTGTATATATATACATACAAATTTTCACATTTTTGAGAAGGAAACAGTTGCGGAAAAAACCTTTCTCGCATTTTAGGAAAAACATCTGACAAAATCTTTATCTTACCCTAGTTCACACTTCCCATAAGTTCTAAATAAATGCCATGTACAGATTTTACAAAATTTTGTCTTTGTTGCAACAATGGAAGCACATTTTGAGTAAATCGCAGTTTCCTAAAAGTTTAGTCAGTGTCAGTCTCTTTTCTCATGACTGTATCAGTCGGTGGTGATCATCTGCTTCAGATTTTATCAAGAAGAAAGCTAGGAAATCCACCACTTCCTGTCTGCTCAACAGTTCCCAGATTTCCTGCTCCCTTTGGATCATGATTAAGTTCTGAGATGGCAATTATCAATGACATTTAGAACTTTTTCGTCGATGCAAATTCGGATTTTGAACATTCACTCCAAATGAGATTTTTCTCAAACATCATGAAGCTGCTGCAAATGTGACCATGCACTTTTTCTGATATTCATTATGATGAGAATATGGCTGACCCATTTGAAAGAAAGAAACCAAATTTAGTCTCCAGTCTTTCAAAAAAAAAAAATGAAACACAGAGAAAGCAACAGATCTCAAAAAAGAATAAAGCACAGAACATTGAGCTTGGTAGTTTACAAAAGGAAACAACTTTGATCTGCACTAGGGACACAACGAGCCAATAAAGAAAGTCAACCTTAGCTCACTGGTCAGTGTGCGGCCCAAGAATACAAAGGTCACGTGCGATCATTCTATGTATGAAAGTATAGTGCTACACAGGGAGAATGGTACGTGTAATTTTCTCAGGACCCTTATATAATAAATGAGTGCTTGAGCATGGAATAGTATGTTGAAAAAGGGAAAAGTTACCTTTTGGGTAAAGAAAAGAGGCCAGATTTTGTATTGATATCAAATTTGAAGGGCTTTAGTCCATGTAAAGTTGCTTTTCTGGGTCATGAAATAAAAACATATTGATAGAAAAAAACAGCAAATTGGTCACTCTTCTCACTTCAGTAACAACAATTTTAAGTCCTGGAAATCCACTTTAGATTATAAGATATATTCAATATGATCCACAAGAGGTCAAAGAATAAAAATATTGTTAGAATATGAAATAGAAAATTTTGACTCTCAAGATTGATTTGCACTGCCGGCCTTGGTCTTATCACAGAAAATGATAAATGAAGCTTTGTCATAGACTTACCTTAATTTTAACAATCTGCAAAATCATCTTTTTGTTTCCAGATTTGACTTTCACCGCCACTTGTCTGGAAAGATCAACAGGTTTATCAAATATCCTGAAAAAATTAACCTGAGAAACTTTATGAGTCAGCGGCAAGGGGAGCCAATCTATTACCATTTGTATGGAGTATTGGTTCATTCTGGCCACAGCAGTGAACATGGGCATTACTACAGCTATGTGAAGTCTCCAAGTAAAACTTGGTATTGCATGAATGATTCAATTGTAAGTTTTTACGCCATTAGAAAAACAACTTGAAGTTTTGATTTTTAGAAAGTAATTTTCCACATTTTAAAAAAGACAAACCATTGTATTTGTCACGGCGTGCACGGAACTGGTATTTTAGTTGCTGCCAGCGAACGAGAGGTCATGGGGTCATATACCTGGCGCGGCAGTTAGTGCGCTGCTGGAGCCGAACAGTGCTGTAACACTGAGATTTATTGGGTTTCTTTGTCATCATATATTAGCTATTTTCTTAACAATACATTTAAATGACTTTCACAGTTAGATAGAGTGAAAAAGCCTATAAAAGAAGATACCAAATTTATATTTGCAGCTTCAAATACAATTTTACAGGATCACTTAAAATCTAGTGTATATTTCTGTCACAGTTTGTCAAAAATGGGTTATCTTTGATCGTTCAAAACTCAAAACTGGCAGTCACAATGAATTTGGAATTTGGCAAGGTGGTAGGCAACATATCAGTCTCTGCACATACTAAAGGAGAAATCTGCTTATCGAAAATGAAACAGCTGAGAGGGAATTGTATCCAATAGAAGCCTATTACATTACGTTCTCTTTACGCATTTTAGCTTCCTACCAGTGATTATCTCGGCACAACTGAAGACTATTCGATAAACCAACACAGTCAAATCCTTACAAAAGATACGTTACAATAATATCAATGAAAAAAACAACAACTCCAGTCCGGTAACAGGATATTAATAGAATGTATGATTTTTTTTCCTCCCTCATTCTGCCTATTTTCTGGTCTAGTTTCCTTATGCACTTTCCTTGTGCACTGATTCTTTCCTGGAATGCAACATTGGTGCAACTTGTAACACATGATTATGTATTACAAACTAATTTCTGTATCTGTCATTCATACTGCATTCCCATTTTTAAAGCTTGAAAATTGACTGATAACTTCCTCTAGGCCCCAATTCTCCCATTAGGCCTAGTCCAAATCTGTTTTAGTACAAAAGGCAGACAGTGGCCGTTCTAAAAAATGTTTCTTGGGAGGTGTGTTCTTGGGGAAGAGTTCTCTGTAAAGTGTCATGTATTCATCGATGGCGGTTTGAATGGAAGCAAATGGTTCTTCACTGATTAGGTTAGTGTGTGAAATTAGGGAGTAGGCTTTGCTCAAGACCTGCTTTAAATTGTTAAAATTAGGTTAATTCTATCAGCTTCCCCAATACCAGCGGGCTTTTTGTACAGGCTTTGGTCTGAACGATGAGTAAATATGTGAGATCCAATGAGATCTTCATAGCCTGTGGGAGGGAGGTATCAGTGACAATGATGCCCGACATATGACCGACTGTCGTCTTATTCTGTTCGGTTCTCTCTGTTACATATTCGACAAAGTTCACTCACTGATCTCATGACCTGTTCCTGATAAGTATAATCCGTCACTGGGTTCTCTCGGCATGAAACTGAAGAGAAAACATACTAGACTTCTATTTAAATAACCGTAGAGGTGTCAGTGGACAATCAGGTCATAGATGGGAATATTCTACTTTGAATTTGAATTTCCCTCCAGTTCTCATACATTACAGTAAGAAACTGCTAGGCTTATACTGTCTTTAAACTTAACCATTACTTCTGGAACATGAATACATATCACTAGAGAAATCGTAGAATGCCAGCAGTAGTTTCTACTGATGTTTTTAGACTTCCTATGGCACTGTGATGCTATTTCACAGCTGAGATTTCACTTTTAATTAATTATTACGGAACAACCACACTTTAAGAGGCAGTTTATTAAATGCTAACACAAAAATTTTGAAAGTATAAGCTGCCACTTTTGTGTAACTGGGGATAATATTTAGGAAATTATGGTTCAAATTTGTTAACTTACATGAAGTTTTCAAATAAACATAACTTATAAACTAATAGTCACAAGAACATCGCGTTTTCACAGAATTGTAGCCAAGAAATGATTCTTGAATATAGAACGGGCAGATGAGTGCTGGTAATTGAAAGACGACAGATATAAAGGATTAAAATCACCTATTAATAAGGGCAATGTGACCATGAAACACCATCACGTAAGCCCGACAGTGATCCCCAGTAATCCCGCGTCAGACGCGCTGGCGGGGGAGATTTATTGCCTGAACTAAAAGTCACAATTCGAGCTGAAATGCGACGCTGTGTTGTACAAATGCTATGAAAGTAGCACTTAATATTTAACAAGGGCCTACCATGCATTGATATGACGAACCAAAATAAACTTAATTAGAATTAACAATTTGCCACCTCTCATTGTTTCCTTACAATGACAGAAACAGTAGAAAAAAGATCAGAACAAAGAATGATCCTGAACCACACTGTGTTTGTTAAAATTTTGCTAGTGGTGATCACCAGTCTTGCATCCATGGCATAAATGTTATTTCTGCTCAATTTTTTTTTTTTTCACAGGTGCATCAAGCTGGATATAACAGCGTGTTTAGTGCTGATGCCTATGTCCTTTTCTATGCTCGCATTAATAAATCCAGCACAGGCAGTGGCTCAGCCACACCAAATAATAACTATGGAAAAAGTCCTGCCTCCCCAATGAAGGTAAGTAATCAAATTCAGTATAGACTTACATGACAGGCAGATTCATATGGCATTACGAGTAGAAAATAAAAATGCCTTTGTGAGATTCTAGTTTTTTTCATGCACAGGTTTGGTTCACCATTGTTGGGAATCTCTCTGCAGGGTGCATGTGAAGTATGAAAATCTAGAAAAAGTATGTAAAATTCAGTTCGACAATTTCCAATCCCACCAAAAATTATGAAAAATTGTGAAGTCAAAGAAATTGTGGAAAATTATAGTATTATAGTTTTATGGACAGTTCAAAGTAAGGCTCAACACAGAGCATTCCCATTTTATTTATGAAGATTATTTCATTAGCAGCTCCATTACTTTTTGCTATGATAGAGGTGTCTTAGGTTAAGGATATGATTGAGTGCATGCATTCATCAATTGATCTCTGTTCAAATTAAATGTTAATATGCATCCTATTCAATATTGGCGTAGCACAAAGTCGTGCTAGGTCTGTTATATGTTCAAAATTATTGCACTATTATACATCTGCATTTAATCATTCACTGCGCCAAGACAATCAGCTTTCAGGGGTAAGGAATGTGGAACTAGGTTTGTGCAAGATAAGAAACACATTTGTGTGAGATTGCAAGGTTATGGAGATGAATGAAATGGAAAAGTAGGCCCTGATTTAGTTCATATGTGTGCTGCTTATTTTGACCTGACAGTATCAATCAATTGATGTTAATTTATGTTTCTTTGTCGAGGAAAATTAGAAAAAAGTGTTAAGGGACCACAATGCCATTTCACTCAATATGAGTGCAGACTGTATTTTTACTTCAGTTATACTTTGCTACTCCAGAACTTTCAAGATATGCATTTAATTTTTATAATGTATTGTAATTCTAGGATATCACAAACATCTATGGCTTTTTTTTTTTGTTGCTGTTCACTGTCTTTTTTGTTCGGCATCTCTAGAATGCATTTGGTGGTCCCTCTGTGACCAATCAGTTCAAGCAAGAATCTGCTCCCTTAGTCAATGGAGTTCATGGTATGTAAACTCTTTTAGTTTGTTCAATATTTGGTATCAGGGTTCGTATGGTCCTTGAAAGTGCTTGAATTTTGAGATAAAAATTCAAGGCCTTGAAAAGACCTTGAATTTGGAAATTGTTGCCAAAGTTCATGAAAAGGCCTCATATTTTTGCACGGGTGGTCAGTTTTGTTCAATGACCAATTGTTAGAACAGTACACCCCCCCAACTTCCGAAAGTGCCCGATAGCTCTCCGTATTTTACATTTGCTGTAAGTTCATTTCCTATCAAGGGTGCCCGGATGTTGATGATTTTCTTTGTTTCATTCACTGCGGACCTAGCTTAGTCCAGGCCTGCTCAGGTCCAGTGTGATTCGATGGTGCCAGTTTTAGACATAATCCTGATAGATATCGCGGGGAATTAGATCAGATCATTAATAAGGAAATTTCAGACTTTGGACTTCAGCGGGAAAAAATGAACTTTTTGATGGTCAGAAATATCTTTCTGGCTGCCGATGTTTTGATACATTTGCAGAACGAAGAAAACGAAAGTATGAATGTCTTGTGCGCATGCCTGGAATGAATTTATGAATGGGCAACAGTAACCTTGACTTGTGTTGGGATCTCGAATCACGTTTGTATACTCAAAAGTCAAAGATCTAGACTCACCATTGAGTCCAGTGGTCGTATGCTATTTGTTAATTGTAAAAGGTTATCACTTGATAATCCCGCCATGAGTAGCTATACAAACAGAAAGAGAACATGATCTAGATCTAGTCAATAAGCCTACTGAGACCTCGTCACGGTCTTCGGCTTGGCATTCCGCGGAGATCTACAGGGATATAGATCTAGGTCTAGATCTATTGTCATATAAACATCTTTCATCATTGCAAGTATGGGTCTTTTACCAGGAAATACTTCTGTCGGGAATTTCTCTTTAAAGTTTTGCCTGTTTCTTTCATTTCATGATTTTCTTAACTGGCAATTCTTCATTGTGGGAAGAGCTAATATGATAAAGGATTACTCCTAGTCTTTATTCTGTAAATTTGTGTTTTATTATTATATCTGTCACACTGATAGCATCTATATATTTCTATTTTAGTGTTTGTTTTGTATATTCTTCGTGAATTGTTTGTGAGTGTGTTATTTTCATTTATGTTTTCAAATTAAATTGGATGGTGTCAGTGGTGTGTGACAAAGCACTCAACTTTGCATATACATTATGGTTAGATTTGATGTTCAGGAAGATGTGAACACAATCCAGGTGGGATGCTCATACTATCAAAATATTGAAAAGAAATGAAACTGACTAATTTTTTTTTTTTTTTTTTTTTTTGAATGTGAGATATCCAGCTTTGTTGTAATAGTAACTAGCACTTAAAGATTAACTGGATAGATTACCTAGATGCGTGATTACTTCAGGAAGCTTTGCATAAAGAAAATGCCCCATCCTTATTTAGAGATGGCTTGAGATTTATGGCAACAATTACTTACTTGACATCCAGTTTGAATGTACAGTGAACTTTTAAAGAACTTCAAATAATTTGAAAGAAATAAACTGTTGTTTTCTGTGTGGTCGATTTATATGAAACATAAATTTATCCAAAATAGTTCCATTTTTAATGTTATTTCAATCATGATACATTGAAAATGTAATTTTCATCTACATTATATATGTGGAACCAGCATTGTAAACTTGCACTTATTTCTCCAGTGAATGGCCACGAAATATTAAAATTGAAGAAGTTACATCTTGAAAGTCATTTATTTCAATCAAAATTGGTAGCATGTTCATGCTCTATATATTTATCGTTAAAAAAATGGTTTAGAAATCAAGAGAGGGGGGCACAAAATTATGGCAGAAATGCTTTTTGCAAGATGCGATGAAATTTTTCAACATTCAGAATTGCATTTTAAAGAATTAGCTTTAATAATTTTGAACTGGGCAATCAAAAGCAAAGATATTATCATTTGTAGTTGTAGTGCGGCAATTATTAAATGTGAGCATTTCCCAGTATTTGGCCTGGATAGTTGGCTGCCAAAACAGGTAATACAGTTCACCTGCTGATTAATTTTTTATTTCTTTTATTCAGCAAAAAGTTAATTTTTGCAATTCTTCAGCTTTGAAGTATCATGATTTCATTTTGATCAGCTGACTTAGTGTAGCTAGGCACTGAGAAAAGAATCAGTCTTTGATTCATTTTGTGTAATGTATTTTGGCAGGAAAACCCTCAAGTGAACTTGGCACACCTATCAAACGTCAACAACCCAGCAGCTCTTCCTTGCATCCAACTACAAATGGATCCAAAATTGTTCCTTACAATTCCTCAGCCACAGCTCTCCCAGGGACTCACAGCAAAATTTCATTTCCAATATTGACTCCGCTGCAGAAAAAGCAGCACTTACAACAGCAGCAGCAGGCCAAAGATGATGGAAAGCGTATTGTTTTACAGATAAAACATGGCAACTCCACAACAATGGAGAAATCTCCTGATGGGAAGTCCAAAGTTGTCAATGGTGGGATGAACAAACAAAAACCTTGTGGTCTTGTACCTTACAATGATGATTCAGATTCTGAACAGGAAAATGTAATGGCAAACTCAGGTGAACAGGCTGGGGACAAAGCAGAAAGGACTAGTCACCAGCAGATAACTCCAGCCTTATCCTCTCACCATGCTGCAGGAGATTTTCATCACAACCACTCAAGTGTGAGGAAACTGAATTTTCCTTCAAGTAATGGAGCAGGTGATTCTAGGGATGTTGCCAGTATAAAGTCTAGCTCAAAACATCGTCTGGATGAGGCCTCCACAAAGTCATCTCATTTGTACAAAGACTTACCACCATCATCCAGCAGTTCATATAAACTTTCATCTACCTCTAAGCAAGAGTTTGCCTCAAAATCAGACCACATCCCAAATCTGCATGCAAAGCAGTCATCTGACAGTTTGCTAGCTCATGCTTCTCTGAAAGACTTGCCTCAGCGAGAACTGGCACCATCTATATCCAAATTTGGAGACAGTCACCATATCTCTCATCCCACATCTTCCTCTGTACCTACAGAAGTATCAGCAGGTAAGACAGGCCATGTGGGTATGGAGCTCCCTGTTGTAAATGTGTCGTCCTCAGCAGAACTGAGCAGTGCCAAGGTGAAGGCCACAGGTGGGAACTGGCTGGTACAAGCTCAGGAGTGTGCCCCAAGTCCCCGTGGTTCGTGTTCTAGTGCAAACAGTCTTAATTCTACCACTGAGTGGACAGTTGAGTCCAAAGGTAAATCTTGGTACTATCTCATGGTCACAGGCTTAGCTCCTCACTGCTGGCATAACAGTTGATTTCCACCCTCTGCTTTCATCCTGCACTAACCCTTATCGTTAAAGCTGCATGCTAGAACATTATCTTAAAGTTTCAGCTGGGAGTCACTTTGGTTTCTTTCTGTTGTTAAAAAGCCATGATGTGAACTCTTGTTTTATTTAGATTTCTTTATGCTGTTTTTGGGACAACTTGTTGAAAGTGTAATTGAATTCTGTCCTAGTGATGCAAGGACGTCTATGTTTTGTGGTTTTGAAGCACCATTAAAATGCTCATGGTAGCTGTTGCAATATAAACCATACCGAGAGCTCAGTTGTATTTCAGCATTTTTGGCAGCCAAGAGACTATGATGGAAAGTTTTTAGTGATTGTCTTATGAATCCTCCAATATTTTATTTTGCATAATTAAGATAACTTTGAAGTGATAATATACAAGGATGAGAAAAAGAGAATGATTATTCACCTTTTTCATCAAAACTGTCGAAAGGTCAAGATGCCCTGAAAAAGACACCTTGCAATTTTATCTTACAGATCTGTTATTCAGAAATATAAATTGTCGGATATAGAAAATTGCTCGGCAGCAGTCATGATGAGAGGAAAATTTTTAGCTTTTTCTTGAACACAAATATTGTATAGTATCTTTGATTATCAGATCAGCTAGACATAGATAGATTGCTATGATTTTCTCATTGCTTATTTCATCAGGATAATGGGCTTTTTATTTTCCCTTGCAGAATGTTTCATTTTTCTGTGCTGTGTTATCCCTCTAAGTATATGTGATTTTTTCGGGGTGCACGTTTAGCACGGTCTTAAATTAAATGGGACATGGTAAATTACATCAAAGATTTTTGTGATAGCAAGTTTGACATTGAAATGTTTTGTTTCAAATTTAGGCACCCATGAACATTATGTTTTGCAGATTTTACTATTCCTGTTGTGGAGTAAGAGAAGGCAGTGGAATTTTGTTGTTTCAGTTTTTCGATTATAAACATTTCTAATTGTTTTTATTGCTCCATCATCAGCCATGATATTTATATACACTGCTCTTTAGCTATACATGTAAAAATATGTTAAATAAACAACTTTAATAAAGTTAACAGGTAAGGGAGATCTCGGAGTTTAACTGAAAAAAAAACTCGTCAGGATTTTCTTGTGCTTGTGTTGGACAAAAAAGTAATCATGAGATCAGTTGTGACTTACTAGATGTGATGAATCTTTTCTTTCTTTCTTTCTTTTTTTTTGATGGATGAAATTTTATCAAGCAATGCAGATATATTCAAGGATGAATCTTTTCAGTTTGAAACTTGCTTCAAAAGTGCTGTAAATTTACAGGAATGTCAAACTTCGGACTTTGCTCGGATATCAAATTTTCTGATCATTGCTGACTTTCTTATTTTTGGACGGTTTGCCAGCTGATTGTGTTTTTATTATTATTATTTTTTTTAAAAATGTGATACAACTCTCTCATAACATGCAAAAACGGAAGTGTTCTTTTTTTTTTTTAGGGCATACTCTTTGCAAGGTCAGATCAATGCTGTCATTCTGCAGCATCTTTCATTTTAGAAAAAAAAGTTTGCAGCATTCAGCTCCTCAAAGCTGATAATAGTCAGTCAAGTTATCTGTGGGGCTTGTTGATGGAAAAATAACCTTTTTATTCTCGGAACAAAAACAAACGATATGGTCATGTCTGACAGAAGATTGAAAAGATTCAGACCTGCCTACCATCCCGTCTTACGCGGGATCATCCTGCATTTGGACTCAGTATCCTGCACCGTGAATAAAAATTCCCACATTCGGACGAATTCGGATATTTTATACTAGTTTTTCCGCATTTCATGCTTTGGCATCATTCTGAATGTGGCCGGAGAATACAGTGTAGTTTTCACTCACAGTCCAGCAAGAAAACTTCATTCTCCCGTTTGTTGCTAAGGGCAGTGGTCCTACCAGTCGCCGTTGCCAAGGCCTGTATCTGAATCCAACAGTACATGATGTAGCCCAGTCCGGACATGTAGTGTTATGTGTTACACCCCGTCCGTCCCGCCTTCATGCTAAGTGGTCGTTCATGTGCGCCAGTCATCCATGATCTGATCATCGCTTGGCCCACGATCACTCGTGCAGACCTGCCTACCATCCCGCATTTCGACTCACTATCCCGTGATCCCTCGCCGTTTATAAAAATTCCTGTATTCGGACGAATTCGGATATTTTAAGCAAGAAAACTGCGTTCTCCCGTTTGTTACCATGGGCAGTGGTCCTGCCTGCTGGCGTTGCCAAGGCCTGTGTCTGTAGGCCAACAGTACATGATGTAGCCCGGTCCAGACATGTAGTGTTATGTATTACACCCCATCTGTCCCGCCCTTATGTTAAGTGATCATTCACGTGCGCCCGTCATTCATGATGTGATCATCGCTTGGCCCACGATCGCTGGTGTAGTTCCCTTTTGAACCCTGAATCTTTAATTAACCGTGGTGTCCCATCCCGCCCCTCGTTTTTTTATGTTTTCACTTTCGTCCGCTTCTTGCCTACCACTATGTAAACGATGTAGATTCATCCTGGGATCTTTCACTCCGAAGTCTGGTCGGATGCAGACGATCAGTTTAGCTTACGCGTCTTTATGCGTACACCATTGGACAGAAGATGAGGGGCTGCCCATAATCATTGCATCATCTGTAAGCCGACTGGTCTTGTCTGCTTACTTTACGTAAGAGGGATGAAAAAAGATCAAGTCTCGGCGATTCCGACATAATTTTGGTGTGAAATTTGACCGGCCTATCATTCTGTTCGAATGTCCCTGCCAGCACTCGTGACGGAGGTTGTCTCACTCACGGGCTATTTTCTGTCTGTGAAATGGCTTTTACACGTACTTCTTTCTGTGATAGCTATCACTATCACTGCAAGAATTTAACTGCTTCACTGCCATGCATCAGTTATAGATCTAGTTCAGTCAGTTTTCTTCTCTCCATCCACTGCTATCCCACACCCGCACCCAGTCCTGCCAACTGTATGAGCCCACCGGCACTGTCCTGTACTTTCCCACGGGCAGTCAGAACCATCAATAATCCGTTGTTCAGTATTACTAATTGTTACATGCAGAAGCAGATAGATGTGAAACGCCGGTCAATTGTCGGAGCATTGGATCAAAGGGAAAGCGGGGATGTTGGGTGGCGGGCTGACCGTGAACGTACCCCTTCCCACCCTACAGTGAAGTGGTAGCGGGCCTTCTCCTTCAGAAATGTAAGAGGATGGCACAAAAAAATAGAAATTTGTGCAATGAATTTTCTAAACTTTTGTGAATAGTGCAAAATGCACTCGATCTGTACTTGGATTAAAG
>JBCEWB010000012.1:722760-742178 GCA_039654565.1 Peronia peronii | reverse complement strand
ATATTTGATGATAGTCATTTGGGGCCCAGAAGAAATATTCCTGACTATATAGATCTAACTGAAGCTGGGTGCACTGGATATGATGTTTTGGCACAGACACTAGGTGTTATAAGGCTCAGGAGGGCAGGGTTCAGAGGGTTAAAACATAGGGTAGCGATGTGGTCACATGATTCTTCAATCAGGGGAGGTAATTTGGTAATTAAACTTACATCCCTGTTTCAGTTTAGCCTCTTCGGAATTAACAAACTAGCAATAGAACAGAATGATTTCCATTCCCCGCAAATTTCGTTTTAACCATTTTAGAGTGTATATCGTGCGCTGACTTAGCCAAGCTACAGTAGTTCACATCTACATCATGAGTGGGTCATCAGTGACATAAAATTTTTTCATCCGGCAGACAGCGTTATATAATCATAAAAAAAAATGTTCATAATACAGAAACCAATAGGATTTTATTAGAACAATAAGAACAAATCATGCTCCCCACAGGGGCCTGGGGTATATAAGTAGGTTCTTTTGCTACTGCCTGCTGGCGGTGAAAGCCTGCCATCGGTGGGATGTCTCCCACGGAATGCCACCCATAATGTTCCAGGGGTAACATCTCTTCTGTCTCTTCTTGCCCCTGTCTTCTGTCGCGCTCTCTTTCCTCTCTTCTTCTTGACCTGTAAACATATCTTACCATGTTTGGCACAATATAGCCATAATCATGCTGATGTGCTGTTAAATCCCAAACAAATAAACAAGAACAAATCATGATTTACAATGGTTTTACATTATATTGCTGCATTGAAAGTTGTAAACTTTCTCCAAAGTAAAGGAAGATGCCTCCAACATATGTTTTTTGTTTTGTTTGTTTCAATGCTGTTCTTTAAAAAGGAAAGAAAGAAAGAAACAGGAAATACTGAAGAAACTGGTTTTGTTTGTGCCCTCCACTGGAATTGACAAATAGCTCCTCAAATAAATTTCCTTTAAAAGCACATTCTTCATCACATGGGCCCACATGCGCACAAAACAAGCTTATTATATACCCAATTAACTGAAACCGGTGAACTCGTAATTCCGTTAGTCAGATTTATTTTCATGTCTAGTGGTTGTCTTGGCTTGAAAGACCTTTGTTCTATCATGACCCTTATTACACACTTTTTCGTGTGCTTGTCAGCGCCAGACCAGCTAATCAGCAAACGATACTGCATGTGCAGCACTGCTGGACGAACAGGGTGCTAGTTCTGTGGCACCTGTTTCATGTGCAGGCCATGCTGAAGGTTAATTGTGGCATGACTGTGTGAGATTAATGAGATGTCAAAGTGAGGCTTTGCTGAGAAAATTGGATTTCAGTGACTCGTGGAGACAAAGCAGTTAATGTGAATATGTGGATACAAAAGAATCTTGGCTAAATAAATAATCAAACCAAAGTAAAGCACATCTATTTCCCTTTCCAGTGATGCCAATAAAGCTGAAGGCAAAAATTTTGACATCAAAGTTACTTCCATTGGGTATGCAAGTTTACTCTGCTCTTCTCAGTTAATAGCTATCTTATGTACCAGCACTTATGATTGTATTAACCCAAGTACATATATACATGTGGCAAGTTGCTTTGCATTTTATTTTTTCTTATCTTACAATGATATTATTTCTTGAGTTTTTTGTTGTTGTTGTTGTTGTTGTTGTAGTTTTGTGCTCTCTTGAAATAACTGGTCTTGTTGTTGTTTTTTTGTTGTGGTTGCCCTGTCATATATGTTGTCATTATGTTTGTCATTATGTTGATGGTTTCAGGTGCATTTTGTTATTCTAGTATGAATTTTCAAAACCCAATTTTTTGTTTCTTTTGTTTGAAGTGACTTGGCTGCCAGAAACTGCTTGGTCATGGCTGACTACACCTTGAGGATTGGAGACTATGGCATTTCAGACACCATTTATAAGGTACGACTTGAACATTCCATGATCATTGGTCTTTAGCTTTCAAAGGAGTTCATCTCATAAGAATTCTGACATCATAATCTGTGAAAAATTCAATACTTGTTGGAATACTCTTACTTGAACAGTTTTCTTTATATTTATAGAAATGTGTATGTCAGAAGTGTGCCCATATTTGTAGGCCTGTATGGTTCCATATGAAGGAATATGTAGATGTAATTATAGGACTATGCCACTGTTTCTCATCATACAACAAAAAAACTTTCAGTTACGGTGGAAACTTGATAAAGAAATATGCTATCTCTCAGTATCAATTTTAAAAGATATTTTTCATGTACTCCAAGAAATTAATATGCACTGCTGCTTAGTTAACTTGGTCATGATGTGTGATTCCTGGATGGAGGAGGGGGAAATAGTGACCCAAGGAGTTTGGTTTTTAGATACTTTTCATCAGGGTAAGTTTGCACATTCATCTCTCTTTCTTTTACTTTTGTTTGTTTTTGCCTGAAAAGAGAATGGGACATAGAACATTATGGCCAGCTTACCTTCCGATTGTCTCTGAGCAAAAGTTTTGATTCATATGATTTTTATTTCTGTTATTACTTTAAAAAATATTAATACAGGTCTAATTCTCTTCTTGTCATATCTAAAAATTAAGTGGATTTATTGTCTCTTATGTGTGATATTCTGCAGGATGAATACTATAATACTGGACGAGAGCTACTGCCAGTGCGATGGATGGCCCCAGAAACCCTCCTGCAATCTGATGGAGTGTGGACGTCACAGCCTGGAGACAAGGTGTCAGATATATGGTGAGAGGTCATTTGATTCAAAGAGCATCCTTAATCCAAAGTAGGGAGTATCTTACCAAAAGAAAATTCACACTCTTAGACTATGATAATAGATAATATGTTAAAATAAGCTGATGAATATAGTATAGAGAAATGATTTGCATTGTATTATTAACAATATTCAAATGAGACGCGACATGATAAATCAGGCACTTGTCAAACTTAGGCAATCAGACAAATCGCATGTTTTTCAACGACAGAAGAGTTTTTAACACAATTTTGTTTTCTTCACAGAACCCTTCTACATCAGTCTAAAAATACATTTCAGAATTAAATTTGCTGTTGAGTAAAAGCCAAAAAATTGTAATTTAGTGGCATGGACTAATAAGGATTAAGGACTTACAAAAGTGATCAGCCATTTTCTCATTAAATTCAGCTGCAGCCATAGGTCACCCCCATCATCTAATTGCAAATATCTTGAGTTCTCAACTCAAATAACCTATAACAATCTCAATGCAGGAGAGTGATTTCCAGCATCCCGTCAGTGATGGCTAAATAGAGTTTTGTCATTGTTTGTTTTTCCCAGGTCTTTCGGTGTCCTGTTGTGGGAAATTTTCTCTGTGGGTGACCGACCTTACAATATGCTGACTGATGAAGCTGTGCTACAGGGAGTAGTAGTTGATAGAGTGGTGCTTCCATCGGAAATCGATACTAAGCTGCCATATAAAGATAAAGTGTAAGTTGCCATCAGGTTCTCAATCACCTGAATTTAATTTTAAATGTATGCATTGAAACTCTCTCCTAGAGTATAGCAACTTTTCTAGTTGAGAATTGGTATATTTGGCTGATTGATAATTGTTCAACGTGAATATTTTGACAGTTTAGGTGCATGTAGGACCCTTCACAAATTAGGATCTAAGAATAATAAATATGACAACAAATTAGTAATATTTTTGTTTTTGTTGTATTTAATTTTTTTAATACAAAATCATGAAATGAATGTCAGTAGATTTTGAGAAAGGTTTCAAAATATGTCTTGTGCCCAGGGCAAATGAGTCCCAAGTCACGCCGGGTGATTTCGAGTTACAGTTGTTTTTTACTATTTTCCAACTGTGATACTAAAATTGTTCTTTTTTTCAGGTTAAGAAAGGATAAATTGTCGTTTTGTGAAAACAAAAAAAATTTAGTATCTTAGTTGGAAAGTAGTTAAAAATGACCGAAAACAGCCGTGGATCTTTATTGCCCGGCGTGACTTCCGACTCATTTGCCCTGGTCGCAAGACATATAAATGTGGATTCTTACATCAGTTTCTCATATATGGTCTCAGGAAAATCCTTGCCTTATGTTTTTGTTGTTTTTTTTTCTCTTCCATTTTATAGCTGGTCCATCTTGAGTCAGTGTTGGCAAGATCCAGCTCAGCGATTGGATGTGGAGGCAATTCATCAACACTTACAGGAGTTGAACTGGCAGCGAGCAGACACCATGGATACAGTCTCAGACTTTGAGCAGAAATGGAGTCAGCTGGCTCCTAAAGGTCAGGATCGCACATCCAGCACAGACACAGATTTAGGCAGCAGAATAGCCCTGGCTGGAAGTTTCATCACTGATAAGTCTTCCTCTCCATCTGATGCACCATCCCCTCTGGAGGGAGACATGACATCAGATGTTGTATTGGATATGGATGAGGCAGATATGATCACCATCCAGCCTCATGCTGACACTGCAGCTGTAAAACCATCAATTTCGATAGTGAAAGGGAATGACATCAAGATTAGCAATAGTCAAGCAGTGGATCCAGAGCTCAGTCTGCCCCAGCCCAGTTATCCAGCATCAGCTTTACCTGCCCAGATCACCGTGGAAACTGAGGTGACCAAGACTCCTGCATCACCAGTGCCAGTAACTCCATCCAAGCCTTCTAGCAACCAGGTTATTGCAACCAGTAGGCCTGTATTCCAAGGAGACCAGTCAGCATCGCAGATACATTCACCTGCGGTAACAGCTTCTCCAGGAAGTGCATATCTCACTGCCAATGAAACGCTCCCTAGTGAAATAGATCAGTCCATGCCCCCCAGCAGCCTGGGAACTGACTTCTCTTTGGACTCAGAGCTGACCTTCCATGAGCTGACAGACACCACCTTGTATGAGTCTGGTCTCCAGAACCAGAATGACAACCAAGCAAAGGGAAATGACGCAGTGAAACCCGAACAGTCATTAAGTGATGATGACTTCAGTGAGTTTGTGCGTACATCCCCAACCGCACCCACCACAGATTTCACTGATTTTGAGTCTGCTGTCATTGCCACCAAATTATCTCCCTCTGCAGAAATTGCCAATGCAAACAGTCTTACTGAGGGCTCAGACAAAGTAAACCAGTCCTCAGCTTCTGGAGAAAATGTTTCCCAGCACAGCAGTGGATCAGATTTTGAATTTGTTTCTTCCAATGTTGATGAAAGCATGCCTAGAGGAGATGCTGCTGAAGTTCTTACTCCAAAAGCTTCAACCCTTGTGGAACTAAACACAAATTCTTCCATTTCAGGTCCAGAAATTGATGACACTCCTAAGTCAAGCAGCTCAGAAAATGCAGAAGGACAGGGTGTCCTTGATGAAAATCCTGCATCATCAAGTCAAGATAGTGAGGCACAGTCCTCTGCCAGCCCAGTACTGCCAAATGCTGAGGACACGACTGATATGTCAGACAAGATCATGGACAGTGAACAAGAGCCAGTCAAACTGCAAACTATTGAGGATCTTGCCACAGAGGCTAGTCCCAGTTCACCTGAACCTGTGGCAGAGAATACATATGGAGATACACCAGACATCATTTCACTGGGCTCAGGTCCAGATGTCATATCTCTGGATTCCTATCAGGATATCACATCAGTGGACTCAGCTGCCAAAGTAGAGGCCATGGAACAAGTCCCATCTGCCATAACCGAAGAAAGTGCCACAACTCCAAGTCTGCAGTCTAATCCTTCCCTTTTCGCTGATGACATTTTCAACACAGAGGCAGCACCATCCATGCAGCCTAATGAAATGATGGCTTTCACTGACTTGCAAGATCCTCCAAGCCTTGTCCCAAGCCTAACACCAGTTGCAGCAGCAGCAGCTCCTATCAGTGAGGCTCTAGAGGAACACAAAGCTGACTTGTTAGCTGCCCTGGATGATTCCAGCAATTTCAGCACTCTAGACTTTGGAGATCCTCATTTGTCATCAGGACCAGGTCAGATGGAAGCCGGAGGCTCAGCCCATCCAGAAAAGGTAGGTACCCCTAGCAAAAGTCAATCTGCAAGTGCCGAATGTGATATCAATAACCACAGTTTAAAGAAAAACTCAGCTGATCAGGTCACCGATAGCAGCAGTGCTATGGATACTTATAATGGTACCAGTGACCCACTTCATCACAATGATAATTATTCTTCTGGCCAGTCAGACATTATGTCCCTGGAGTCCGATGACTTCAGACAGAGCAGTCTGAGATCTAGTCTCTATCGTTGCAGTAATATTCGCCTTGATCACGTAGAGAAATCAGGCCTGAATATTGATAGCATTGATTCATCATTCAACAAAGAAGATCTACAAACTGACTTGTTTAGCCCAACACTCTCTGACTCAGACAGCAGTAGCACTTCGGGAAGTGAACGAGAATATTTCTGTGAAGGATCATCTGACACTGGGCAGCCGCCGCCCTCGCCAACGGATACGTCCTGGCACCAGCCTGATATACACAGCTCCCCAGCAGAGATAAAATCATCATCACCTGCTGACTTTGATGAACATGCACTGCGGATAGCAAGTGAAATATATTTGTCTAGAGGACTGACTTCACCACGTGTATTTCAGATTCCTCCATTAGAAACCATCCCTGAACACACTTCCATGCCTAGCATCCAAGAGGAAGCAAATCATACCCCATCTGACACCAGTTCCCTAGAGGTCAGATATGATGACTTATTTGGCAACGATGCATATGAGTGGGATGACTTCTTTGGGGATCCTTTGATTGGTCGAGAAATGAATTCAGGGCAACAGCGATCTCAAAATCAGCTTCAACAATCATCCTTTAGAGACTTGGAAGTGTCTGATTGGTCCCTTGAGCTAGAGACAGACAGTGGCCCTAGTAGTGCCAGTTTGTCCAGATTATCTAGTGAATCCCCCACTAACACCTCAACCCAGTCAGAACATATTTATCCTCAGCTTGAGGACCTACCCACCAACTCAGGGAAAACAGTGCATTATTTATCAGATTCTGAACTAGTCACACCACCGTACCGACAAAGCTTTAGCTCTTCCAAACAGACATTGGTCTCCAGTCTCCTGTCTCAAATGCCCAGTGCTACAGCTGTGATGGCTCCAGACCGCAGTGACTTTTATTCTCTGGTGGAGCACGGGGATCTAGAAACAGACACGTCCATTTTGGGAGAAGTGTCAAGTTCATCAGCGGCCAAAATCACAACCACAGAATCTCTGTCCTTAAATTCCACCATCACTTCTTCATGTCCTTCTTTCCCAGCCTCTTCCCCTCTCACACCTCCTTCTCCTGCCTCCCAGATAACTGATCTGCCTAATGATTTTGACTTTGCTGTTTCTACGGAGCCAAGCATGAGCTCTGGCGTGTTGTCATCTAGTCAGGTAATCATTTAATCATTTTGTATCTCTGCGTTTTTGACTACTCACCTGTAACCATTTTGCTGTTGCCTCACACTTTTTGTTTTCATGCACCTATCAGCCATGTTGTGTTTGAGATCAGTGCATGTATGTTGGATCTGGTAGGTCTAGCAGCATGAGGAACCAGATTTTAATAATTTCATACAACTCACTTTGGGATAATCTTTGTTTGAAAAGGGGAGTGATTGTGTTGAAACTGAAGTACTAAAATGAAAAAAAAACAAAACAAAACAGGAGATAGTGCCTTATGTCAGTATTAGTTTGACAGATTTTATGGTTTGAGAACATGTCTTTGTAATTACAAAGTATTTTTGTTTCCACACTAGAATACTTTGCTACAAGCAATAAGGTATAATTTTTTAGTTAAAAACAACTTGTGGGTGGTTTTGATCAGGAGCTTAGACTGTCCTCATCAGAAGGCTTTGAGTTGAGATACAGTAATATCGTTATGCTTCAACATCAACGACAAAACTATTGTTTTGTAGCTTGCTATTGTTGTGGTTATAGAAGGAAAGTTTGACACTAAAAACTGACTGAACTTTTCACGTGTTGTGCAAGAGAAGATTGGAAATATTCACTACTGAGAATTGTTATTAATATTCAGCTTTGCTGGCTCTGGCCGCCATTTTTTGCTGCTATGAAACAGAATGTCCAAAGAGCATGACAAGAACAAATCATTCTTTGTTAACTCTTGAGGATGATGAGTTGATCATTATTGTAATGGAAATGTGGAAATTTCATTTGCCATATAATCCTCATGGTATTTCCCATCAGTCTTCCCAACAAATAACACGATTTAACAGTATGACATTGGTTTTTTTCTGATACTTAAAGAATTCCTGATTTAACACTTGCCAACTGGCATTTGCAGAGGCACCTGAACATATGTAGCACAACAAATAGAACATAAATCATCTGGACACCGCACACTTTTGTATTTAATTTTTGTTTGTTTGAACTTTTGTGTTGTTTGCAGATGGGGCACAAGTTTTTTTTGTTGTTTTTTTTTTATATTGTTGGACTAGACTTTTTTTCAATCTAGTTGAGCTGTTATTTTTTTTTTTTTTTGAACTTTTCCTTCTTTATAGTTTTTTGTTTCTATAACAGGGAAAATTGAAGGTAATCTGTTAATTGGGCATGTAATTATATGAAGTGCTTCATGTCTGGGTGATGGGATTCTTTGAGTAATTGCTTTCATGGGTAATGAAGTGTACATGCCTAGTGATCACATAAAGTACCTGTATTTCTTGTTTTTTTCTTTTCTCTCCACCATTACCATTGTTAGTTATCTTTGAATTTGAATCTAGAGGCTGATTTCAAGAGCTAAGCTAAATATTGGGCTCATGAAAATCACGCTTGACAAACTGTTTTATGATTATCTACAGCACTTTATAGTATAATATCTGGGTTTGTATGTACCATAAAATAGAAAGACAGACTGTCTTTAGATTGTCTGTAGCACTTTATAGTGAATCTGGGTTTGTATGTATTGCCATGAAAAAGGAAGACAGTTGTTGTTGCAAACATTGATGTCTTTATGTTGTCCAACATTTGCTATTACAAGGTTGTCTGTATAGAAAATAGACTGTCTGCATCATGTCACTGTGATGTTATTTCAGGATACTATCTGTTACTTTCAGTGAGTTTGATTATGACGCAGTAGAATGAGAGATTTTTAAGCCATTATATTCAAGAGTAAGCGCTTACTAAATTTAATTTATCGATGGCAATTGAAGTTCTTTCTAGTTATTATGTGGTGGTCTGTGTTTTTTCCCTATCAGAAAGCCATTTGTGATATCTGGTTTGTCACGATCTTTTATGGCTGCAATCTTCTCTGTTGGATCATCTGTATATTCACTATGCATTATTTTCCTGCTGCAAGTTGGCATGGCAACATATTTCAAAGAAAGAGAATGTTATGCTGCTTTCTTGTGTTGCAGAAATTATAGAAATATAGAGCATATGTTTAACAAAAAGAAAGAAGAGAAAAAAGGAGAAACGGTGCTAACAGAGGTTTTGTTATGTTTTACTCTGAATTGAGTATAATTGCTCCTTTCGTCCACTTATAGATGAATAAACGTTTTTGTTTTGTTAGAAAACTAATGATATAGTCAAGATCTTGATCAAAATGTTTTATAAATTCACCATAGCAGAGGGTTATAACGTTTTGTATTACAGCTTGGGCGGAAAATAAAAGTGAGTAAGACAAATGGAGAATAAATAGTCATACAATAGAGGAAGAAAGTGAACAAAATTGTTAAAGAAATCTTTAGTACATTGACATATTCTACCATGAGACCTGTGTATTAAAGCTTAACATAATTCAGGGACACTTCATTAATCCGCTGAAATATTCTGAAAGAACTGGGCATTCGTTGCATGTAAGAATTAACTGTGAGCGTACAAAAATTAATTTCTGCTGTCAGTGGTACACTTATCAAGCTGACACAAATTTTCCCTGAGATAACGATTCCCAAGAGGTTGAAATGCGTAATGGGAACATAGCGAATCTTGAGTCTGCCTTGTTCTGATGGTATTCGTAATATTTTTGTCTGCATGTAAGTGTGAATGTATCTTGCATATATGTATATATATTGTGACTCATCAATGGATGGAATTTCCTTTTGAGGACAAATAAATTTGTATTATCTTATCTTATTTGTTCCAAGTCATTTAGAGAACTGAAATTTTACTCAATTTAAAAGAGGTGCAGAAGAAAATCATTGATCAAGTTCTGGGGAATCTACATTTGTTCTGAACTATGCAAATGCTCCAATCTCTATTTTACCCGGTATTTCCGTACTTCTCAGGATGCCCAAAACTGCAGTATAGTGATTTTTTGTCATGGGTTCAATTAGTGTCATGACTATTTCCTCACAACATATTCTATCTGTTCCATATCTGACATGTTTTGCATGTGAAACTATAAGATACTGTGGTGAAGCTGTTTGTCTTTGCATGCACAGCTTGTTGCATGTTATTTCACAGTGCAATATAGTCAGTTATTAAGTGTTACAAGCATAGACCAGATTTCGTACATAACCATTGCCATCTATTTTTGTGTGTGTGCATGTGTTTCAGAGCAGTTTGCCCCCAAAAATTCAAACGTTATATTTTTTTTTCTTTAAATGGGATCATGGGAGATGTCAGAATAATCTTAATTTTAGGTATATTAAATACCAGCAATAAAAAGTGATTATCTTGAAAACAAAGCTGTGCATCATTGCAAGCAATCTTTTTTTTTCCTCGTTCCCCTTTTTTTCCTCTTCTTTTTTTCTGTCAGTAGGACCTATTCTATTTGAATAATATAAAAATGTTGTTTTGAAATCTTGCTTTTCCTACTCCTCTCTCCCTTTTTTCTTGTTTTGTTTTCTTTTTTAAGGCACAGTTTTTTTTGTCAGATGGGGCGTTATTTTGTCTTTTTGTATCAAGGAGATATTCTGCTATGTTTTTGCTCTTTTACATCACCCTTTTCTCTCCAAAATCTTCCTAAAAAAACTAAACCAATCAGCCAGTTTTTTTTAAACTGGTTTGAATTTTTAGAAATAATGTGGGATGAAAGGATTTAATCAAGAGTTATTGCACATTGCTATATTTGTTGTGGTTTCAGCCCTTTTCCTTGACTTACAAGACGATAGTAAGACAGAGGAGATGAGTATTTGCCATCTCTTTATTTGTTTGTTCAAGGTTAAAAAATAAATTATCATTGCTTTTATTTATTATCGGTATCATTGTCACATTTCTCCATGGGCTAATATACCATAGGTGAACAGAATAGTCACAATGGTATTTTTATATTCAGATATTAATGAAATTAGGCATACATGTTTATTCTATCCATGCATTGTAGATAATCTTCATACAGAGTTTATATTCCAAAGTCATACAATAAATTTTTTTTTTTCCTATTCAAGTTATCCATAACTGTATAAGACACAGCCATTGCTTTTTTGTAATGATTTCTGTTTGATTTTGTATATGCCATGTACATATTTCAAAGACCTTTTCTTTACTGACCCACCAGGAACCTGATATCCCGCTTGTGAAATCTGGAGCTGCTGTGGACATAGGTGGTGATCTGCTAGGGTTGGGTTTTGATGGAGGGGCAATGTCTTCTAATGATCCAGTCCCAGTCGACAGCCAAGAGAAGTCTCAGACAGATCAGAGTGCTGCAGGTTCTGATCCATTTACCAACCTGTTGGATGACAACCAGAGCCCAAGCAATCAAGAAATGCCATCTGAGCAGGAATCCACACCAAGCCAAACCAATGGAAATTCCCTCATTGACTTTTAAGAGTGTGCCTCCCTTCTTTCAACTGGAAAGCACTGTCTGTTAAAGGGTTCAGTGTGTGTGACTTTTCTGAATGGGCAAATTTCCTAGTGGTTCAGTTGTTTTGATCATCTGTTTAAAAATATGTAGTTATTTAGAGAGCAATCTAAATATCTTGATGAATTAGAAATTGAAGTCTACGTTCCCAGTCCAATTCAGAGAGGAAGGCAAATTGTAAACATCCAGTTGATCTACCAGTCTGCTGGCAATTGCAGTGTATGCAACAAGTATTCTTTTGGTCATTGTTTTATTAAAATTTGCTTCACACGTCTTCCCTTCCCCCTGCTCCCCTGCCTTTGTTTCCTTTACTTTCCAAAAGAGTGGATGCTGTGTATTTTATGTCTGTGCCCATTTTGCTTTGTTCTTTTCAGATCTGTGAATAGGTCAGAATTACACTCCCTTTCTTCTTCCTCTGCAGCATCATAAGTCCTTAAATGACACAGAAGTCTAATCCAGATTTTAGACATCAAAGGCAGCTCATGAGTTTGTCACTGGATAAGTGGACTGTTCTCCCATATAGCGTTATGACCATAACACAATCGCCCAAGTCATTTTTGGGTGGCTTGAGTAGAAATCTGTGTGTCATGCATGTGAACCATGTATTGTTGGTCAGAAAAATGTCGAAGTTTTTTTTAGTTTTGAGCAAACCATACCGTTGGTTAAGGCAAAATGAGTGTATTGAGTTTTCTCAACAATTTCCTCCCCTTTCCCCCTCCCTCCCCCCTTGCAAAATTACTTGGGCAATCGTGTTATGACCATTATGATATTCCACCTGATCGCAAGTTGCACTGGAGCCTAGCACTTCCGCCTGGCAGTTTTCATGAATTCCGTCACCACAGGGCATGGATCATTAATCAATTTTTTGTCTCACTCACTCAAAACCTGTACATGTTTAGAGAAATGGTAATTGTTGTCAACATGTCCCAAATGGCTATAGCAATTACTCTGAATGAAATCCAAATTGATATTTGTGCCTGTATGTATTAGTGTATATCTGCCTCTGTGCGCTTTCCATAGTCTGCTTATTTTGATTAGAAATGAAATACGAGAAATAGAAGAATCATAAAAGACCAAGATATACTTTTTTGTAGAGAAAGGGGATCGAAATTGATAATTACATCAAATGGAAATGTCACCAGATTCTGCTGACAGAAACTTTTAAAAATTGTCTCATCTTTTTCTTCTTTCAGGTGTTGCACATTTATTCTGTCAATGATTGTGATGCAATGAAATATTTAAAATTTGTCAGACGTTGAAACTTTTGCTTGGTATGTTCATCTGTTGTAGAGTGGTCATTCCAGCATTAGACTTTGCCAGCTAGACACAGATATTGCTGTCACTTTATCAACCCTCTTGAACCCAAGAAATATGCGTGTACTTGTGATGTTTACATCTGAATACTGAACTCTAAGCCCTTGGGTCAGCAAAATGAAACATTTTGGACATATCCAAATGTTATGTGATAAGCAAGTTTGTTTAATCTGTAGAAGAATGAAGGCTCATATTGTTTCATTTTATATGCCACTTTAAGCCACTCTTTGACTGGGATTGTGTCATATTTGATGTGTTTGGGTATGGATGGTTAAATTGGGAACTTGAATATGTTGATCCCAAAGTGAGTGGTTAAGATATCAACAGTTCTGGTACTGTTTCGTTCCCCAATTCTTTCTTTCTCAAGTTGTCTTTCAAATAGATGACTGTTGATCACTGCATTGCAGTTTTCTGATTATGTTTCATGAAAACAGCGAGTGTATTTTGACTCTTTGCTAAATTATTTTAATACATTTTATATAGCCCGTACCTGACCCATGACTTGTCATATATTATTTTTCCTCAGTTTCAGAAAGGATTTTTCTCATTAAATGAAACCTGCATGTAATAAACATTACTTTATGACCTCTTCCCCGCCCTCCAAAAATGAACAATCAATACCACAGCTAATTCATGAACAGCATTAAATTTTACATTACAATTGAATTCACATTGTTCTGTCTATTTCTAGGCTTTTTTCTGTGTTTGATTATTTACATTGTCTTGGTTTAGTGTTTCAGTTTTAGAAAATTTGAGAAGTATGTACATTTCATAATTTGAGTGATTTCTGTTTGATTTCTGGCTTGGTAATGTGATTTGGACAGTAGGCCTACTTGGTATTTGTCATTAATCTGTTTAAAGTTAATGTTTCTGAAACAGTACTTAGAGGCCAGCATTGGATATTTCATGAAAGTAGCGTGTGCTGTACAATTTACTCTTTGAGCTTACGAGATTGAATTGTCTTGTGTTCTTTACTCAAACAAATGGGCATATAGGCCAGCATTACCGATTATGTACTTATATGGGAAGAGCACCATTGACAAATGTGCCATAAATTGTTTCAGATTGAAATCAAATAAAATTTCTAAGGGACTTATGAGATTTCAAGGTGGGAAACATAATTTTGGTTTTTTTTTAATTTAGTTTTTTTTATTATTATTATTATTTTTTTTATAATGAAACACAGATGTCATTCACTTTTGCAGATGAATAAATTTGTTCCAGCTTTTATAGAACAGGTAATACTGTATGAATATATAAAGATTGGGAGAGAAAAAGAAACAGTAACCACTTAATTTGTAATTAATCGAAAATGGGCATAACACAGTCAAAATGTAATTTTTTCTTCTTTTAAGAGATTGTTGTACATCGATTAGTTATGTCTATTATATCTATTATATGCAGTTTACTTGCATTGTTTACTCTACGCAAAGTTATACATTATTAGCTTTTTGCTTTTTATATGGTGTTGATATGTTCAAGTATCCTACAAGTTAAGGAGAGAAGGTTATTGTTAGTGAAACACAGCATTTATTTAAGCAGTTTAAAAATTTGCTCTTAGTTCATAGCTGTCTTCATTTATATCTAATACTTGTTCATTTATTTTACAAACATTTCATAAAATGAGCTTGATAAGGAATGTGGTTATGTTCCTAAAATGATCATGAAAATCAACTTCTTGCATTTTTATGAAAGAATGAAACTGTAAAATTCAATAATAACCTTTTTTTTTTTTCCATAAAACTAAATATATTTTCATGTTTCCTCTCTCTTTTCATTATCTGTTTGCCATAGCTGTTTTTGTTTCAGGATTGCTTGTGTTTTTTTTTTGTTTCTTTTCTTTTTCTTCCTTGTTTTTTTGTTCTTCCTTACTATTTTGCTTACATTTTGTGTGCTCACTAATATGCAATAAAAAATTATATACAATTAATCATTTGCTATTGATAATATATTCTGCTTCTTTTCTTTCATTCATTTCCTTGTTTTACATATAATTATTATAGTTTAGTAGTCAGTAATCAGGAAGTAAACTTAAATATTGGATTAGAATTTATATTGTACGCATAGTTCATTCTGGTATTTGCAGTTAACTTGGTGCACAGTTGGAAAGAAGAAAGATGAGGTTTATTTCTGTGAGAAGTGGTTAAATATTCATTGGCTAAATCTCTCTGTCGTTGGCACTGCAGAATGAACAAAATCGCATCATCCTTGTAATTAATTTTTAAAAAAAAAATTATTATTTTTTTTTTTTCCTTTTTAAATTGCCCGTATTGTATCTACATGGCCTGATTGAGTTTTAAGTGTTTCAACTTTATTTTTCTAATCTCATTTCACCATTGGAGTCACCAGGCTCATTGAGATTTCCTGCTCTTTGTCTTTCCATTATTATTAGGTGTAAAAAAAGAAAAAAGAACAAACTGGGACAATTGTAAAAGTTCCAGAAAAAGATAAATCTGTTTAAATTTGAGGTATTAATGTAGCAGTTATTATAGACTGTTCTCTTTTTTTTTTTTTCTCTGTAGGGCTTGGTAACCACATGTCTTTTTTGCAGTTTGCATTAAAATAGGATAACATTGTTCATTCTAGTTTCTGATTCATTTGCTAAATTTTGGCATTATTGTTTTATTGTAGTTTTTCAGTGTAACAGCACATGAATACTTTCTTGTATCTCACATTTTTTTACATATATATATATATATATGGTATATTTGTGGTTGATATAATTTTTTTAAGCTTGTTTGGTGAACCGGTTGTAAACTGAGATATAATCTCCATATTATATCTTTCTTGTTCAGGATATTCGGTCATTTGCTGTCAACACTACTAATTTTAATCATCAAATCTTCTTATGGAAATTACATTCACTCACAAAAAAAAATTATGTGACTAGTTGTTGGTTAAATGTTATTTGTGAGCAGAGCAAGCAGTTATATGTTGGCACAGACGGTGCATAAAACATAAGCATTTTTAACAGATCCACAGTATTTGGTTGTGTATTTCAGTATTTTAGGATTTGCCAAAAATGATTGAGAGAGAGTTTGATTAGGAGACCGGCTTTAAAACATTTCAGCCAATGTGGTTTTCATCAAGAGACAAAAAAAATGAAAAATGCTGTTAGCTCTAACATTGTTGTAAAAATGCCATGTTTTTAACTTACGTTCATGTGTAGTGATTCTGATTGACCCCCTTCCTCTCCCCCTCCTCTGTCCTCCTTCTCCCACCCCCCCCCTTCCCAAAATATCTTAATATATGTGTAACTGATGATTAAATGATTTGATAATAGTTTCAATGAACCTTTTCCAGTTCCGTCCCAATGAAAAAGAAAATATTGATTTTCTCATAAGTTTGTACATAAAGTTATGGGACAACAGTTGTTGACATAATATTTTAAACTCCTCCAAAATAGTTCATGTCCCTTTTCATGGCAAATAAATCAATAGACAATTACTCTGTGCTGAGAGACTCTTAGTTTATGGAAGTAAACTATAAAATCATTAGGCCAGATATATTCTATGTGTAGTTAATGGTCTTTGGAGTGAAGGTTGAGATGGGGAAGCAAGGAGGGGGGGAAGGGGGAGGGGGGGCAAGGGATATAGCAATACAGCTCCCTACAATGGAGGTGTGAAAAGATAACATGACTATTGCAAGTTACTGACGTTTGCTAATCATGTTTACGCATCATTACCACAGACATATCACAGTGATGTTGTTATTTTATTCATATATTTCAGCATGCTGATTATATAATTCTTGTTTCAGATGTGCGTGATCATTTACATAATTATTTGACATTTTAAAATTTGTTCTGGTTCATTCCTACTGTTTTTTTTTATTACCCCAAGGTTGTGCTCTTTTTTCCTATCCCTCCAGAAATTTCACCTCATTTTAATTCCCTATGTTCCACAAGAAAAAGTAATAAATTGGTTCGATCTCTCTCTCATGTTTATATCCAATCAAATCAAAATACAATAGAAATGAGCCCTTGCAATAGTCAAAGATAATTTGTTAAAAATTTGTTTTAATTAAATGTTATTTTCAGTTGTCTTAGAGTGAATGCCAAATATGTTTTAAAAAAGTATGTAACACATTTTAATTCTCTGGTATGCTCCTAATACTTAAACTGAGATATGTCATGAAGTCAGTGTTCTTTCAGTTTCATGTTTATGTCAAGATATCATTTGATAGCACATGTAGTAGGATTTATAGTTCAGTTAGTGCACATACTTAAGCATAGGCTTATTCAAGAACTCTGGTAGTCCCAAAATTTCATGAACACTTGCGTCTGTGACATGGAGATTTTTCATAATTGTTTTCATTCTCCGAGATTTCTCAGTCATATTATTTGCATTAGATGAACCCTGAAACCTTTCACCTCTACAAAAATTCAGATTCCCACTAGTAGTATGTACATTAGTGTGTAAAGCTGTTAATAGTTGACAGAGGTCATCAACTGATCATAGAGGACATTGGATGAAGCAGCAGAAAATCCTTGCAGTGAAAATGTTTAAAGGTAGTAACAAACATTTATTTTTAGTATCATTGCATATGGCAGACTCACTTTTTCTTTTTTTGTCTGACTTACTTTTTGCCACTCTGCCTTAATCATATTTTCCTGGGATGGATAGGATTTTTTTTTGCTAGGTTTGTATTTGACTTGACAAACAGGTGATAATTTTTTTAAAAATATATTTATATGCTGCATAGCATTGTTATGCCTAGTTCTTAAACTTACCAGGGGATCGAATTTAATAGCAGATTTTGGCTGTTCAAAAACTAATTTGGACATTATTTCAATTGATTAATTTGCAGTTGTGCTGGCAAAAAAAAAAGTTTATATTTACATGTAGCAATTTGATTGTACTTCATTGTTTTACTTGCATTTTTTCTTCCTTTTTTTTAAAATCATTTTTTTAACATTTTGTTTTGTTATCATGGTTAATAGAGTGATTACATAAATGATTGGTTTGGTGAAATCAAAAGTAGTTGATGTAGTAAAGACTTTTCCTTCATAGATCAAAGGTAACTAGTATTAAACTAAACAGGTTAATGTGGCACGCATTACACATATACACTGTATTGCCTCAATAACTACTAGTATATTATCTTTAACCACTTCAGTGAAAAATAGTACTTTTCTGTTTCATTCATTCATTTATACTCATTTTGAGTTTTTTTTTTAGCTTTTTTTCTTCTCTCTTTCTGCTTGACAGCATATAAGTAGCTTTCTTCAGTTAGCATAGCACCATACATGTACTCAGATTCTACGCATTCTACCTGCACAAAGATGTTCATATATATATATACAAATATATATATGACAGTAGCAGTCATTGTGATACATATTATTTCTCTATAGTTCTTTCAAGAAACATAAACTTATGTGACTGTTCTTCATACACAACATATCAAACCCCTGTTTATAATCTTATAATACATGTCAGCCTGGCTGGACAAAATAAAAATTGGGTTTGTTTTGTGTTTTCTTACTTCATGTCATATATTTTTAGTTTTATCATTCTGATGTTTTCATTTCCATAAATTTAATCATGTAAAGAAGGTGTGAAAAAAAAAGTGGGATTAACAATTTATGAATAATTGCCAACTTTTCAAACTAGCAGGAAAAGTTTTGGCAACTTACTTGGACAATTCATTCTTTTGTGAAATAATTCAACTATATTGTTCATGTAGTAATGAATACAAAATTCCATGGAATTTTTTCCCCTTTTTTATGTAGTAACATAATTCTTTCCCTGAAGAAATATTCCTGTATTTTGAAACAAAATAAGTTCTGCAGTTCATCAACTGCTCATAATCTTGAATATTGTTCATGCAGTAATGAATACTAAATTTCAAGAAAATTTTGTTCCCATTCTTACACTGATTTTTGTGCTAAGGAGAAATATTCCTTTATTTTAAAAGGAAATAAATTCTACAGTTCATCAACTGTGTAGAACATTTAATGTAATCATAGACATGATGAAACCTTTTTTCCATATTAGTACAGCAGTTAGAATTTTGCTTCTGGTTTATGCCGATCTGGTACTAATTCACTGAAATACTGCATTGCTGTTTACAAAGTGTACACACATCGGAGAAATAAATCAAAGATAACTCAAAGGTTTATAAACCTATTGTTGAAATATTGCCAAAATCAATACCACTAAGACATCTCTGTTTGCTGAAAGCAGTTCATGTGCAAGCCAAGGAAAGCAAACCAAAGGGTCATCTTGATTAATAGTAGCTTCAGAAGAGTGACATGTACAGAAAGAAAAAAAAAAATATTTTGTAAGAAAATACTGAAAATTGTTGAAATATTTTCAAGGTCACTAATTATCCAATAACAATTATATTGTGAAAACATTTTATGGTATTCAGGTTAATTTCCCTAGGGCAGCATACCTTTCTAG
>JBCEWB010000012.1:691454-719157 GCA_039654565.1 Peronia peronii | reverse complement strand
AAGAAAAAAAATCACCTCTGGGGCTCCCCCCCCCCCCCCCCCCGCCTTAAAATGGCATCAAGATGGAATTTCTGTCTCTTTGTTTCCTAGATATGCTTATATTTCACAGCTTAAGGCTAGACGTTTCAAAAGTGTATCATTACTGTACACTGATGTATTTGATCAGGGGACATCAAATCCGTATTGGACCAGCAAAGATAATCTAAATCACCATGAGAAAGACAAGGCCTCAAACTAAAATGAGACCAAGTTGGGCTTTCTATTTCTCGATTTCTCAACATACATGCGATAAAATATACTCACATTTCACAAGTTACCGCTGTACGATTTAAGCACTGACAAATTCGATCCCTGATAGGATGAGCGCCAATACCTAAGTTACCATGAGAAAGACAAGGTCTCAGGCATTGAAATGGCACCAAAAAGACTATCTATCTCTTCATTTTCTAGAGATACATGCAATCAAAGATGCTCACAGTCACAACTTAGTGCAAAATGTTTTAAGACAATCCAATTTCTATCCATTGTTACAGTTCATCACACTACATCGATCCCTGATGGGACGAGCCAAGGTAACCTAAGGCACCATGAGAAAGACAATGTCTCAAGCTTTAAAACAGTACAGAGACGAATTTTTTATCCCTTCATTTTCCAGAGATATATGCGATCAAATATGTTCACATTTCACAGTTTACCTCTATACGTTTAAAATTGTCTCCTTTCTAACGCTGATACATTTGATAAAAACAGTACATCGATCCCCTGATGGGATGTACCTCGATAACATAAGGCAAACGAGAAAAACAAGTATCAAGCTTTAAATGGCACCGAGATGGACTTTCTATCTTTTCTTTTTTCCAGAGATACCTGATATCACAGATGCTCAGGGTTCACAACTTACCGCTTTACGTTAAAACTGTCTCTTTTCTATCTATTGATGTACATATTTAATCACAGTATATCGATCCTTGATGGGACGAGTCTTGATCTCCGCAAGACTGTGAGATCACAAAACATGATCGTATCACTGAAGCTCTTTCCTTTTCACAGTGGCCAGGGATTCTTCATATGATTCTGTTGAGATGTCCACACCCCCATGACATCTCAAGATGTGACAAAGGTAATCAGGGGTGCCAAAAATGAATATGTATGGCTATAGAAACAATCTGCCTGATTCTTTTCAAACGTGACATTAGTCTTTGTTGGTTGGCATTCTTCAGTCTCAAAATAAGCTACATAGTGTCCTTGTCTGTAAGATTTTTGTCTCGGCCCTTTCTTCTGTCTTATTGCCTCAGTCTGCAGTGAAAATGATTCCCCAAAGTGAGTAGACCATTGCTGCAAATCCTACTTTCAATCCAGGAGCTCATAGACTAAGGTTTCTGCTCTAGTCCTTTGTAAAGGGTGTCTGATCTAACCAAATACAACCCTAAAAGTGTCAGTAGAAATGTCTGTGGTGACAATGTTCTACAACAATATTTATTCATGTTCAAAGTTTCGGAGCTCACGTTTAGATTGCTTCTCAGGATGGTTACATATGTTTCTGTCTTGTATACTTTGTATATCTGGCCGGCAATAAGGTGTTGTTTCGAGGTCGCTCACGTGATTTTGAAGCAAAATTACTCGTTACTCGATTACTTGTTTACTACCGTGGTCTCCGCCTAAGAACCCGGTCGCCAGGAGACAAAAAAAAAGCGGGCTCTTGGGCAGACAGATTCTTAGGCATATGGTCTGAACATGTCTGAATGAATGCTTATCTTTGGTCCAGAGCAGCCTGCCATGCGCAGAACATGTACAAAAATAAGCGTGTGAGCAACAACCCCTCGGCTATGTGATCTGCCTCGAAATAACTCATTGATTAACTCAAATGCTGAGTTAGTCATATGTAGCAGACCAGTCCCTTGACATTTCCAAGGCAACGACAGGGGCTGCAAAGCAAAGGCAGAGAACCATTGAGTTATCTATTTATTTGCCAGCGATGATACTTGCCAGAGATAACTGAATTTATATTTATGGCTGCCACCGGAGTGGCTAATCGAGATGGCTTTAATAATGTGAATCCGTTAGTAACATGATCACGTCATCGTCATAGGAAGTCCTATTGGCCAATATTTGGATCCTACAATGACAGAAGTCCCTTCCACTGGACAGGACCGGATATAGCATAGTCAATGGGACAGGTGCGGATATGACACAGTCAGTGGGAATTCCTCTAGAGCATTTATTGAATTGGCTGGGATTTCCTCTCTGAAGGTGACAGTTGCCGACTGGAATTTGACATCACAGCGAAAACTGCTGGTCTATGAACAATAGTGTTTATTTGTCGTCTGTCAGTGTGTGTTCATGTTAAGTTACGAAAGTATAGTTCATATATGGATGAATATCTTTGCTCATTTCAACAACAAACATGTAATTATTTGAAGAAATCGTGATTTCCTCTTGTTAAACTATGTACTATTGTTTGTTTTAATTAGGATAGAGAGTCGATGTAAAAGAATAATCCCCCCCTCCCCCCCCCCCCCCTCACACACACACATACAAAAATCGACACATATTATATGTAGTTTCCCAAATATCTAAGTGAATACAAACCACAATTTTGGTTCGATGCGCTATTATAGCGTAATCAATCTTCGTTTTAGAAATTTGTTATTTTTCTCGAGGAGCTAAACCGTAGATTATCCTTGCATGTATTTCCAAAAGCTGTTTACCTGTCTCAGGTTATCCTTACTGTTTTCGTAGCTAATGTCGTTGTAATTATGTAATATGCTTTCTTTCATATGTTATTTCTACAGGTATGAAAGACGACATTTGAAATTATTATGAACATGAATAATTCACTAATGCGTGCTGGTGTTTTTTTTTTTTTGTTTTGTTTTTTTTTATTTTTGTGTGTGTGTGTGTTTTGTTTTTTGTTTTTGTTTTTGTTTTTCTCTCTCTCTCTCTTTCTCTCTCTCCCTCTCTCTCTCTGTTTTCTTTCTCTTTTCTAACGAGAGAGATTCCACCACAAGCATGTATTCATATTGTTGTTTCTTGTTATTTTTCTTGTACTTATGTACCTGAGCACTATCTGCATCAGAACGAACATGGGCAATTACTGTTATCGTCATTATTTTACAAAAAAAAATGTGTTAAAATTAAGACGACTGTCCACCGGCAACTAATCAAATTCATCAAAAAAGTTGAAAAACAATATGAAGAATTTTGAATGAGTTAATAAAGTAAACTAATATCGCTAGCCAAATTTTCGAGCTCGCTTGGCTCATCATCGGGGCAATAATGAAAACATATAAAATCGTAGACAGGGTATTGCTGTACACGAAAGGAAATGTTAATTAAATGATTTGTTTATTGTATGGGAGAGGCTTTTCAATGTTGTTTAAAAAGGAAATACAAAAGTACATTTTTAGAGCAATTAGATCTTTACAACTGCTGATTTACAATGGTTAAATCAAATGAATATATTTAAGATTGTTATTGTGTCAGACTATTTTATTCGTTTGGCATATATATGTTTTTAATATTTATCTCTTCTTATTACCGAAGATTGTGTTGTCTTTCACTTAGGAAACAAATTGTGCTCTCCTTTTGATTACGCAATACGGCCAAAATCATCAGGTCTAATATTAAAGGATGAATTACAGGAAGTACATGAACAATAAAACAACAATCCAAATGCACAGTTGTCTAAATCTCTTGAAAAAGATACACAGTATTCCATGAAAAGCAATGCACTAGTTGCTAAAAGGGAGATTTCTCTGAAAAGGGTTCATCTATATTCAATCCTCCACAGACTGAATGACACTTTAGGGTCCATATTCACTTCAGAAGTTCCTCTGGTGAATCCGACCGTAGACCAGACTTATGCTGTGGTCGGGAAGATTAAAATGATGCCCTACAGGGTATGTTTCAGGGTTCGTTTTCTTTGTCCTAACGCTATTCTTGTGGTTGGAGAATCTTGTACGCAATGCTATAGTTGTCTTGCCTACATATTGTTTCTTGCAAAGCGTACATGTGATGACATACATCAAATTTTGGCTACTGCAGTCTAAAGAACTTTTAATGTAATGTTGTTTTTTGTAGCAGTGCTGTAGATATAGCAACACTCAGTGGCATGACGGCAAGTCATACATTTTGGTTTACCACAAGGTCGGAAATAATCCCGAGTCTTGAATTGATGGTGTTACTTGAACGTGGTCTGACCAAAAGATTGGATAAACTTCGGGGGATTTTCCCAGCGAAAATTGGGGAATCCTTGAACATTTTTTTTCATCTTCTCTGATTTGGTGAGGATGTCGGCATCTTTGTCATACAGCTCTGTCATGTTTGGTACTTTCTGATTATGTTCTAATACATATACAAGAGGGCGGTCTGTGTTTTTCTGTCTGTATCGCAATAATTCACTTCTATTCATAGTAGCAATGTTATGGAGGACTGGATCAATCACATCTAGTCTATAGCCGTTTTTGAGTAGTTTTGTTTTGAACTCTTAGCTTCTCTTGGAGAAGAGATCATTGTCAGAGTATGAAGAAAATCCCTATGGACTATGGATCTAAAATATGTCTAGGATGGTCTGAGGAGGGATGTAAGTAGTTGTGAGCGTCAGAGGGCTTTTTATACAGATCGGTACAAATATCATTTCCATTTATTTTAAGCTGGACATCCAAAAAGGAAGTCCATTCTTTCCCAAATGAAATTGTAAATTTAATTCTGCTGTGAATTGCGTTGAGATGGTTTTCAAATTGCTTAATGGTTTCCTCGTTGTCTGGATATAGCAAAAGGATGTCATCTAGATATCTGACAGTCCACGGCGGTAAAGTTATATCCATGTTCATTACAATCTTTTTCATCCACAAAGACTCCATGAATAAATTTGCATATGACGGAGCAAAGAGTGTGCCCATAGCTATACCCTGGATTTGCAGAAAATGATGGTTTGAAAATTCAAAATTGTTGAGAATTAACACCAGTTCAATTAAGATACAGATTTCTGATATTTAATTTTGGTTGTGTTTGGAGCAGTCAGTTAAAGCTTCCCTGCATGTCTCTATTCCTTCCAAGTGAGGAATTGAATTATATATGTCAACCACGTCTACGGCAATTAGTGTGGAGCAGCAAGGAACAGTTAGAGAACTATTTAGGTTATTGATATTGGACAAAAGATGTATCGTATCCTTGCAATAAGTTTGTTCGCAACGAAATCGAAGGCTCTAGTTGTGGGACCTAAGATAGAGGAGACTATACCTCTGAAAGAGAGAGTTTGAGTTTCAAAATTGTCATGAAGATTTAGTTTGTGAATTTCAGGGAGGCCGTAAAAGTTTTTATGTCTCTTATTAGTCAGAAACTGGTAAGAAATTACTCCAATTTTATTGAGTTTGACAATTTGTTGTGAGATTATCTTAAAATGTTGTTTAGATCTCATCATTATCAACATCATAATTTGAGTTAGTAGAAATGTCTTGAACTACAAAACATAAATTAAATACTGCAGTAACTAGCCGAATTTGATAAAATAAATCAGCAACAAATAAGAGAACTAATAAACTGAAAAGTGATAAAATTGATATTAGCAGCTATCATTATCATGGTCATTATTGGTTAATAGAAATCTCTTGAATTCTTGAACTCAAGACATACGTTACGTTCTATATACGTCTTTCAACCTCCTGGTGGAGGTTATCTCGATCAAGACATAGGCCGAATACTGCGGCAACTAACGACAAATACATTGTAATATGAAGTTTATTGACTGAAAACTGATGAAATTGATTCGAAATGAAATTTTCAACCATATTTGACTCTTTGTCCTATATTTATGGCCTTACAAATAGTTCATCTGCAAGTGCCGGGAAAAATGGCTCATTTCAAAAGGCTCAGAATCGAGCATAGTGAAATCGTTGGTGCCCATTCATGATCTTCTTCGTCTTTTGTTATAGTTTGAGGAAAGAGAAAAGCTGGCACTTCAAAGACGAGGAAAACAGAGCGGCTATAGATGGGAGTCATGAAAATACTTGTAAATTTACATGTAGGCCATCTTTAAGATAACGCGATGAAATCGATATCATGGACTCAACTATGGGCTCACCTATCTATTTGTTAATTATTTTTAATTGCCACGAAGAAGCCAATCAATATAAAGAAAAAAAAAAAGCTTGAGGCACCAATTACCCAGATTATTCGTCGATGGCAAAGATTCGGCGTTTATTGTTGTTGTTAGTGTTGTTATTTTGCCATCATTGTTGTACTGTTGTTGGATTTTTGATGTTTTGGTTTGATTCGTCTCTACATGTTGGAGCAATCCACCAGCAAGGGTAAACTGTATGAAGATTGTCTTTGTGAAAGAGCTGTATTTCTATTGTTGCTTTAGAGAGAGGAGACTTATATTTCCGGGTGTGATCATGATCATTTTGGTTACTTACTTTGTTTGAATTTGCCAATACTAGGCTACAGATTTTATCCAGGACTTCGGTGATTTACTCTAAAAGGGTCGGTGTCCAAGATGGACACTTGTTTTTCCTTTAAGAGAGTCTGTGAACATAAGCGTGCTCTACATGAGCACTTTTTTTCTTCAAGATCTAGGAAGAAAGAGATTGCATTCACAAGGTCAGTGGAGTGCTTGGATCTGTATGCAATGTGCTGAGTGGAAAAAAAAAGGCATTGCTAAAACTCTCATCTTGCATAAATATAATTATTATATAACCTACACGTAAAAGCTTATTTACTTACTTTCATAGTTACTATCTCAAAAACCGTATTGTTACATGAACTATTAACATAAAGTGCATGTGAGGTTTTTAAGAGTGTTTGTAAAAATTGGAGAAACAAACAAAAAAATGTTAATCAGGGTAAGTCATGGAATACTCACCAGTGCGCACTCTAAAGACTTTCTAACTTTGTAAACCCAACAACCTAAGGTTGATTCTTTATTTAAAATAAATTATTGTGTTGATGTTGTGTTGGAAATATTTATTTGCCCTATTCTTGGTTACATCTTTTGCTGGTTTCAATAAAAAAGGTTTGAAAATATAAAATAAACATCAAATAAAATTTGAACCACTGTTTTTATTCCAAAATACAATGCAACAATTAAAATAAAGTAAATTAATGGGCATTTCAATTTTTCTTTTTTCTGTATATATCTTTAAACTGCTAACAAGTAGAGAAATTTTGTCCAAACAAAAAATGCGTTACAATATAGATAAGTTTTTTTCAACTCTTACAAACAATCAGTACACAATGTATAAACATCAGAATGAACAAATAGAGATTAGATACCATTAACTATTTATCACAAGGACCAGCCCTCAGTAACGCATCACAGATAATCTGAAATATAATAAATGCATTTCTTGAGAGTGAAGGTGCATAAATTGAAACACAAATTGCCATCTCTGTTTAACCACATTATGAAAAAAACATTTTTTTTTTAATAATAATAAAAAATAAAATTAACCAAATGTAACTGCCAGCAACTGATTCCAAGAAAGCAGAAACAGTTTTCACAAATTCCCGTTGAAGGTTTATCCAGCCAACACATATAAAAATATGCAACATGTAGTAAACAATTTGTACAAATTTCAATATATTGTATAGTTCCATGTCATGATATCCTCAAGTTATTCTATCCTGAAAATGTCCTCGATTTCAGATTCCTCCAATTCCCAGGTTTAGATTTGATTCATAATATATACAAAAATATGCTTATATAGGTTCTCTCTTTTCAATTCATGCCACAAATAGTTTTAACAACAGAAAAAAAAAGCTGTTACAGTACAACATGGGGGACAGTGGCTCTGTGGTATGGCGTCTGCTCACAGAGAAAACGGGCCGGGACTGATTCGCGGGTCCTGCATCGGGGGATGGAAGGACACCAAGATTGAAAACCCGCATTTTTTCAGTGACTCAACGGTCCTCTGGCTTCCAGTGGGTGGGGAAGCCTGACATCTAGCCTTCTCAGATAAGGGCGAATATAACTCAGAGGTCCCGTGTGTATGTTACGCACGTTAAAGAACCCTTGGCAGTTCAAAATCGATGAAAGAGTAGGCTGCGTGCCGCTGTCCGGGCAAAATTTCCAAATTCTAAATTTCTACCCATAAAAATTCTCAGCAAAAATTGGGAACTTCTAAAAGACAAGATAATCATACTTTCTTTGGATTGAAAGGCTTAAGAAAAACAAAAAACAGTACAACATGATCACATAGCACTGATAAATGTAGTATTCACACAGAGCACTATGCACCCATTTTAAGTGGGAATTACAGGACCTGTGAAAGAAGATATGTGGATTTACTGATAACCAAACCATAGAAAATACATTAACAAATAGCTAAAGATCAACATGAAAATTCTTTCATGTTCGAAAGTTTTCACCAATGATAATAAAGAAAGACAACTACATATGTAAAGAAACGATAGTGATTCGTGAATTATGTTCCTTTGCATTTTCTTCGGAGGGCTGCGTTATTTCTAAAGTGCGTTTATGTTGATGAAATTTATATGCAAGCCAGCCAGGCCAGTTTGACTGTATTTTACTAATTTCAGTCTGAACTTATAGCACCACCCTGAATAAAGTTAACAATATGCACAATAGTGCAAACGATTTGTATATCTCGTGTGTTTTGTTTTTTTCGTGGGGGACAAAATTTTTGGAACATGTCTGAAATATGTTGTTCCACCTCTGTTTTATCCTTTGATTCCTGTGGACTGTTTATTTATATTTTCATTTTCGCTGTTACCAATAAATTTACTGCCCACTAAGATACATCCTTTTGTCAAGTAAAAGAAGTATAATACAAGCATAGTAGAGAATTCACGTTTTCTCTTGACATTTGAAACATGAGAAGCAAAAAAATTATGAAGAAATTATCACATGACTTTTTCAGTTTCATTGACTGAGACTTATATTTCAGATAACAATAGGAAAAAAGATTTTTTTTTCCCTTCATTACAATGCTTGTATTATATATATTATTGTACTTCTTGTACTTGGCAAAGGAAGTAATCTGATTGACAGTAGAACAGAATGACTGATAAGAAAATGCAATAATTGTAGTATAAGCAAAGTACATAACATAAGCAATGAAAACCACAGAACCAAATTATCAAGATAATACAATATAAAATCTTTTCATGCACATAATAAAATGTAATATTATGCTGAAATACATATTAAAAATCAATAGGTAGGTTATATCTAAAGGCGAGTAAAGGAAAACTTATTCCTCAATGGCATGTTGAGTAAAAATCTACTTTGACTTTATATCACATTTCAATTGTAAATCAGCACTTAAAATGTATGAGCTGATTGAAACGCCTAGCATGGGAAAAAGGTAAGTCTTAGTGTCAAGGTGATCACACATTTAAGGTTATATTGCAAATTACTATTTTAAATACAAAGCAGACTATTATAAATTTGAACTTAAGATTGTTACAATATTTTTTTCTGAAAAATTACATTTAATTAGTACTGATGCAAAATCTGTTTGACTTTTTATCTTAATGCTAAACGACTCATTACTGTGTGACTATATTTGTCCAACAGGCTTATTAAAAAAAAAACACTGAAAAGTTCAGTCAATTGCACAATTTTGTTAATGTTCAACTGTGTGAATTCTCGCAATCATGACTGCTAGCTTTGATTTCATAACAGAGTATTGAGTTGACTGAGTTGTAGAAACTCACTTTCCTGACAAAAACTGAAAACCTTCAACATTGCTCACATCATAGAGTCCAAATTAGACACAAATGACAATAGGATGAGGAGTTTCACTAACATAACATGCAAAGACAAGTCTGGTAAGGAAGCAAAGAATTAAAAACTCTGTTTTTCAAAAACAAATACATAAAATTTCAAAAGACTGACATCATCATTGAAACGGATCACATATTAATGGCAAAGCAATAATGTCTTGAGCTACAAAATCTGTTACATAAAATAAAACGAAGTGGCTAGCCCGACTTATTGACAACATCTGTCGTTTTGGATTATAATATTATAATGCTAATTTTTACCACAAGCTGACAGTCGTCCCTGGCTGAATGAATAAGTGACCAGACTGTTATTCCGACAAATCCGGGTTCAAATCTCAGCCATGCCATTTTTTTTTTTTTAATTTTTTAGTAATAAAAATTTAATGTGTTGTATTTGACATAGTTTTTGTGTATATATATGTACAATTTTGAGGGATCAATTGAAGGAGATGCTTTTGCTAGATCTTGCGTATGTCATCCACTGAGAGTGAAGGATTCATCTCCAACTCCAACGCTTTCACATCTGTAGATCTGTATACTTTCTTTTTTGTTCCATGTAACGTGCATGTATTTCTTCTTGACAGAACGTTTGTATTTTTCTGTCTTTTTTTCTTTTTTTTTTTGAGGGTGTAGTTGAAGAAGATGTACTGTCATGTAGAATGGAGTAATCTGGATCTAGATCTAGACTTCATTCAGTGTTTCAAATATTAAGGAAAAAAAGATTGTCAAGCTTGATGATAAAACTTAACCATCATTTACTGATTAGCATATATTTAGCTAACAGTGTTTAAAGCTGCATGCACATGCCTCCCACCCCTGCCCAAAGGAACAAGATACAGACATAGAACTTCACGGCTACATGATAACGACACAGACTGAATAAGTCTGGTTAGACTTGGAGACTATACGGGCTTAAGTCTGGCTAGCCATGGCCAAAATAAAAATGTCTAATACATTTTTTCACTGTCAAGTTACCACACACAATGACAAGAAAAAAAACTCATAAAAAAACAAGTGCTTGAATTCATAAGAATCAAAATGTATGTAAACATGAAGTTAAATATGAATGGCATGTGGCAAAGATGATTTAGTGCCAGGAATTATCCAATTTTATTCACAAGTGGGACTACATCTACATGTAGTACTATGCCAAACAACTACAATGGGTGATGATAAGCAAAGTCTTGACTCGGTGTCAGAAAGTCTGAAGATTCTCACATGACTTGACAATGGTATTCATCTTCTTCATCTTCACCTATGCCTCGGCTTCTGTCCTTGTTGCAGGGAAGCCTTTGAAAGATGAGGTCAGTATCTCCTCCAACTTGTCTGTCTTCCATTTCTCTTTGAGAATCAGTCAATCTTACTGCTGTCCATTCTCGGATGTTGTCTTTTCGTCTATTGTAAGCTTGATCTATAATTCATGATAAACAATTAATTCTACATAGCACTAATTTTCATTCCCATGCTTTAACACTGTATACAATAATTTTATCATCAGATTCTTTAATGTGACAAAGTCATTTTGTGAGATCATGGATGTTTGCACTGTCCAATGTATTGTAATGCACAGCTACACATGACTGTACATCTGGCAGAATAAGATAGGACAACAGCATTTGTGCTTGTGCTGTATTTTATATATGCTGTACAATCAGGTGAAATGAGTAAGATATCAAAAGACTTCATGCAGAAAATTGGATTTCAACTGGCTAACCATGGGGTCACAGATGTTAATTTTGACTGTGAATATCTTAGCAGACCAAGTAAATAATTTGCTAAATAATTCTTTCATCAAAACAGGGTATACTCAGTCTCTTTTCAATGACATCAATAATGCAGCACATGAAAAATCTGACAAACTTATCTCAAGATGTTGGGTGACGTGATTTTTTTCTTCATCTCAGATGTGACAAAAAAAATTATTCTATGTTCTGTAACAGTTACCAAAATATTTCATGTATAATTCTCAGTTTATAATGGGAGATCGTTGTGTCCTGCCTACTATTTCAATCCTTGTGTTGAACAAGTAGTATAAAGAAGGATTGAAAAAATTCACTTTTGTACCCTTTGCTTGAAATGTATATCATTAATTTTTATTTTTTTTTAAATTATGGTATAAAGAGAATTTTTTTTTCTATTTGATATGATTTTATCAAATTGATTGGTGATTAGTCTTTCAAATGACCATGAAGAAAAAGGATTTTTTCTCCTTACACTGCTTCCCGGTACCTTTTTTGGCTGGTAAAGGAAAGTAACAGGACTAAGCACAACAATCTCTCATTGAAACAGCATCACAAATACCATACAATAAAATATGCTTTCCTGAGCAATGATTTAAGAGACTCTTATCACACCAAAATAAGCATTGAAAATCTGTCGAGATTCAACATGGGTTGAGATTCTGTGGCTTTTGTGAAGGATAAGACAATCTCATTCATTCTCATCACTGGGTTTCAAGTTTTATAGAACACAGGAGAAATTCATGTTCATGTGAAGACTCAGAAGCTATTTCCAAGTGTACATATTGTCATGGTGCTGATGTTTTGGCTTAAGTCATATTTGCACTTTTGAGAACACTGCACACACAAAAAATTATTCTACTGAAATGCCATTAAAGAAAATTTGGTAATTCTGAAGTTTAGGCACTCACTTTACTGTGCATCTATCCGGTATTCCAAAATGTAAACCCACCCCCCCATTAAAAGATCCTGTTAGCCCATTGGCTAGCTTCCTGTTAGTCGTCCGCTAGTAAGTAAACAAGCTGACGACTGACCAGAAATTTATTACTGTACTACAACATTAGGCCTGCAGTCTCGGTACGCCCAACAGTCTTGTTAATACCGTTATTTTCACCAGTAGGTAACAGTGGTCCATGGCGGAATGGACAAATGACCATGACGACAAATCGATGGCTGTGTGTTCAAATCTCAGTAATGCACTGCCTTTTTTTAAAAATTGTTTCTTATATGTGTGTGTGTATATTGGACATAAACTTAAAATTATGTCTATTGCCATAGTACCCATTCTAACATCGAACTGGCGCTGCTGACGACTTGTAGTAAACAATTCCACCTGCGAGTCAGTCCATTTTTAGCAGACATCACGTGACAACATGCAACCACATTTTATGAATGAAAAGGGTGGATGTCTGCAGTAAATCGAACAGCCTTGCGCGAGCTGAAAATGGGTGCCTGCCTACACTTCACAATTACCGAAAATTTTATACTGAGATAATGAACTGACACTTTTGAATAAACCTTACATTAATAGATGCACCATGAATAGAACAATGGCAAAATGGGTACATACAATTTTGGTCAGCACCATGATGATATGTGCATCTAAAATTTAAGTTTTTTTTAAAGATTTTGTTATTGTTTTTTTTTTTTTCTACATGTAGATCATGACAAACAAATGGGTCACGTAACCCGATCAAATAAGTTGGGTGTTAAAGTTTTCATGAACAGTAAAAGTTATGTAGCTGAAACACTCCTGTGCCGAGACAGTCACATTCAAAGTAAATTCCTGTGAGTCTGTGGTCAGTAAAATTCAAACTTTACAGCAAAGCCCCTCTCTGAGATTCCATTCATTTCCCCTTGGGCGACATATGCAATATGATCAACAGCTGAATGTGAGCCACCTATTGCCAAAGAATAGGAGGCCAAAGTAACTCCACTGTTCAAAAGGTTATTTTCATTGAATGAAAACTTGTCACTTCAGATGAGAATAAATCACATGTAGGGTAGAAAGTATTCAGTGTTATAACAACAGCTAGCAAAGTGACAAATCTATAAATATTTCTACTCACGTTTATGTGCGCATGGAACATCAAAATGTGGATCAAAATGAAGAACGGTTAAATCAGTTAATGTTAAAGTGTAAGTTACTAGTGATTAAGCCAAGGTACAAAATTGGCATAGGAAATTTGCTATATTTATTATAAAGCTTAACTCAGACCTATATCCATTTAAAATATGATTGTATGAAAGAAAATTGTCAGCTGAAAAATGAGTTTCAATATTGTAAAGATCTGGGATAGTAAAAGCAGTCCAGGCAAGATATGAGGCAAAAATCGGGAATTTTTGCAATATTAAACAATAAAAATGAACATGTATTTTTAACATGCAAATGCATTATGCAACTAAATGTACAGCAATATTTCTTCTATATTGCATCTTGTCATTGATAATTTCACAGCGACAAATCCACCTATAATTCTCTTTCATTTACAAGAATATAAAACTGGCACTAGTTAATACAAAATAATGATAAAAAACACATCTTGATGAAAGGAATAAAAGAAGTAAACTAGCACCTGTTCCACTCAGATTAAAATTAAATGCATGGCTATAACAGCAACTTCATACAGACATGATGCACTGATGACAACTGGGGTAACATTACGACTGACTGACAATGATAAGCCAAGAAAAAATTTCCATATTATGAGGTAACTTAAGCATGGAAGATCTGGTAAAACCCATGCATTAACTCAAAGGAGATAACAGTTAAAATAAAGCTGTGTTGATGATATTTTCATAAAATGTAGTGACAATTCTAAACTGTGCATGAGCCAAATAGACAGTGAAAATAGCAGAACTATTTCAGCTTAACATTCAATGAACTTTTCGCACCTTATCCACAAGAGAGGTGCAAGAGAAAATTCTAAGGAAAATGATTGCTAAGCTCTTGTATAAAAAAATGAAAACGTTTAAATTTCATGATAAATCTCAATCAACTTTCCTTTTCAAACAAATTGACACTGGAAACACAGAAAATGCAAAATAAACATGAAACAACTCTTGTAAAAACTGAATATCAGCATGGAAAATCTGAAGTAAACTAAAGTTAACAGTATGAAAAAATCAAAGATACCAAGCAAAACTATGGACAGATTTTATTTTCTTTTTGTATTTTGGTAGATTGTAAAAAGATTGTTCTTTGATCTCTGAGTATATTTTCAAAGCCACAATTACTACACTGACAAACAATCACATAAAAGCAAATGGTAAAAATTGATCTGTTCACATTGACTATTTCCTTTCAATTTCCAATATTTCCAATATTTTCTTCGTCTCATCATCATTTACACACTCCATCACTGTCAGGCTTAATCTGCCTCTCAAACGAGACATTACTATAAACATTTGACATCCCTGTAAAATAGCATCTTCTGTCCATTTCATTCTGAAAACTGAAAATGATTTCAGCCTAGCCCTTTCAGCTTATCCAGTTCTGCACCGAGTGTATCAATTACAGGCAGGATATCAATTACATTCTCATCAAAAGCTAAAAGTAATGAGCTCTCACAAGGATCAACATGACAATCAAAGCGAATCCAGACTGCAGATAGCTGTCACCATCCATTTCTTCAAATGAGCTATCTTGTTCATGACAATGTAGAATATCAGCCACAATGTGTCACATTTTGCTTCATATTCAAGTGGGAAATGCCAACAGTCCATTGATAACCAAGAGACAAGTATAACATTTTATTTTACTTCAGTTATCCTTTCAGAGCAAAATCTTTTTCTTGTCAGTACTGTGACAAGAGCCTGAAATAGAATATCCAATAGCTTGTGAAATGAAAAAAAAAAAATCATCACAGCAGTGATGTAAGTTAGCTTTTTAATAAGAACAAAACAAAATGATAGTTATGTCTATCAGGGAGTTTGTTACATTTGTTATGTGGCTCTGATGTAGTGAACATTTGAGAGTATGTCGATACAGTATGTCAACAGATGCTAGGGTGCCTCTGCGGATGGTCCCCCCACCCCCTGGTGGATGTCCAAAGAGCCACCCGTGAGGCACATGGGTTCCAAGGGTTCTGTCCTGAAGTACCATTTTTAGCCAGGGCTGGTGGGTTCTCTGCCACAGGGCCCACAAACATCCTTCACCGCCTCATGGTGGTGTGTGGAATGCCGGAGACGGTATAACTGCCGAATCTGGTATACAAACAAGGGTGGGTCACCCTTATCGCCAGCAGTTATTGGTGGTGACATCCCACGCCTCTAGGTTTGGGGTGGACAGCAGCTTAGCACCAATGCCACAGTGGTTTTGCTGAGGTTGCGTGGGCCGGGGGAACTCGTTCTGGGCCCTGCTCGGCCTGGACTGTGCTCTACTGCCAACTGACATATAGACGGAGCGCACCCTTGCTGGGCTCGGTCTCCGGGCTCTCGTGTTTCGAAGCGCTACGGAAGCAGCCACCACATCTGTCCCTCCTGGAAAACGAAAAACTTGTAGCTGTTAAACATGAAGTCCCAACAGAAGTGCGCAGGACTGCAAGTGTCATGTTGACTTCGACAGCTCGCCACTGGAGAATGTACAAGACCGCCAACAGAGACATGCTAACATCTGTTGTGGCACATACTGACGCTCGAGTGAGGGCCAGAAGGAAGGGATTGTTTAAGACCCCTGATGAGGCTGTTCAAGACCCCGGATTGGGTTGTCCAAGACTGGTTGGGATTGTTCAAGACCTTAGACTGGGTTGTTCAAGATCCCATACCCAATGAGGCGTTGCGTACTTGAAGAGTGCGTGCAGGTGCAGCACCGAGTCGCTAGATGAAGGACACAATATCGATCGCCGTCACCAGTGACCAATATCACAATATCTCTACTATCCTGTGATTGGGAGGTGCGGGATCAGTTCGCCCTGCCGGTCCATACAACTGCACTATTGTCTGACCAGTAATGGTCCCAGGTGCTTGAGTGGTCCTGCCCTGAATGGTCTCAGCCCAGCACAGGGCAACCTTCTCTAGCCTGCATGAACATTTGGAATCCCGAAAGAGCCAAGGCTATACATTTACAGCAAAAAAGTATATGGAAATTTTACCATATTCTACTCCAGTTTTGTTAGTATACTGATAAGGGCTAACCGCTCACAGCTGATGGAATGGCTCACAGTATGTCAACAGACTAAAAAAGCTATTTATCCTCATGACATATACTATACTACTGCATAGAGAGGAGAAATATCACCTTTAAATTGTTACCATACATTCAATATTCACATACGTCATTGAAATATTCTACCCACAAAGTAAAGATTTTGGAAAGGAAAACACAAAAGCAACAAATGTATAAAAAGACTATGACATGGACAATGAACTAGACCTTCTGATTTTCAACAAGACAGTGTATGATATTTTTCTAAAAAGTTAAGATTCATTGATTTGTTTTCAAAAATATTCTTCTACTGTCTCTAAATGTCTATATGTAAACTTTCAGTTTGCATGTTAGTCTAGACTCCTCTCAAACGAAGTTCGCACCTTTCATTATGCAGGGGACTCTTTACCACTTTTTTTTTGCAGATGGACTCGTCACTGAAATTCTGGGGGTCATCAAGCTGATGACATTTCAGTCTGCAGTGAAGGAATTCAGTGTCTTCTACACTGGAATTCAGTGTCTTCTAGACTGGGCACGGGAGGTCTGGCTTGATAGTTATCTCAACCGCCTCTCGTTTGGAATGGACCAGGTATCTGCACTTGGGAATGTAGATCAAAAACAGGACCAAACCTGACATCCCATAGAAGAAACCACTCAGGTAAAACGCAGAATCATAGGTGCCAGTCTCATCAGACACCCAGCCTGCAGACATAATTCCAAAAGGGGAGTGGTTGATACTTGTATTCAAATCTAGCGATCACAACAATGGACTCAATAATTTATCAAAACACCTTTAAATGCAACTGAAAAATGTCTGACAGAAGAATCCATGCTATGTTTTGTAAAGTAATTCCTAGAAGAGCTTGAAAAATAATTAAATAAATAATGAGCAATATTTCTCTCTGCAATAAAATAAATATGCATCCTTTTGATGGTTACGTCGTTAAATTGCACACAGATTAAATCCTGAACAAATGGAATACTCAGTTACTACAATTAGATTTTCACACCAGTGATATGCCAGTGCTATATTTTCATTGTGCTGAAACAGTTTGATTTTCCCTATCTTAGCAAAACCTTGGGTTCAGACTGATATTCTAAAGATAATTCACAAAAATTACATATCTCATTCTCATAACCAATAGCAAAATATTAAATATTACAATCATTAGCTAAATACTATTAGCACAGTTGCCTTCCAGCTTCAATGTTTGATTATTGAAAGATCAGACAGAACCCAGTGGCTAGAATTCTGTCCCTCTCCAAGAGAATGCAATGTTGTTTAGAGAAAGATAATGTACTATCAGTCCTTTAATGACATTATAGAGTGGCAGCTTTATATGTCAGTGTACTACTACATACCTGCAAAGGGGGGTCCAAACAGGTTTGCAATGCCTTGCATCAACATAAGAAGCCCATAGGCATTGGTCAGCTTGGCCACTCCCAGGAAGTTCACCAGCAGAACTGTGGTCAATGGGAAGCTGACACTGATTGAGAATCCAAACAAAGCGTAGACAATGCACATGGCAATATAATTGTCCATGAGGGGGACAACAGCCACAAATATCCCAGAAATGGCAGAGATGATTGCATAAATGTTAAGCAGATTCACATCCATGTCACCTATGCATCCAAACACCACTTGGCCTATAGTGTTGAAAATACCAATGATGGACAACAAGAAAGATGCTTTGCGTGGATCTATCCCATTCAACATAGCATGGTCAGCTGCATACATGTAAGGTATGTCACTCCAAAAGTAGAGGAGGAAGTTTGAGATGACAAAGACTACAAAGAAAGGATTGAGAAACAGTTCAAATTCCACCATACTCTTCATAATATCACTGGCTTCCTCACAGAAGTTGAGAACTGTCTGAATGATGATATGTCTCTCAGCCTCAGGAGCCATGGACTTTATTTCTGGGCAGCTGGTACTGAGGACGCATGTTTTCTCCAATTTTGGGTATGGCTGGTGTCTCAGAAGACGTCGGTAGAAGATGTCTGTCCTGTACAGGGGCAGATGGATACTCAGTGCACTGTGACGGCCAATATGTACACCACCAATTCTTTTGGCCACAGACTTACCTTCCATTTCACAACCTTTACTTGTGAGCATATTGCTCATGGCTGAAAACTCACTCCGTTTATTTGTCACTTCGTTCTCTTTGAGAGACTCCAAGAGTTTTGTATGCATTTTCTCATCTGTGTTTCTCGAGTAAGAATCTTGTTTTGCATTATTTGCTATGTTCTGCTTTGTGCCTGATGCAGTTTTGGATTTTTCCTTCCCTTTATTCTTCACGGCACTGTCTGACACAGCTGATTTTGGTAAGACACATATAATATTTGCTGGTGTGCACAACTTAAGAACATTTTCATCCAGCAAAGATGAAGGCACACTGTCTATAGTCTCTTCTGTTTTGGAATTAATCATTTCATTACTCTTCACCAAAGATGAACTGAGAGCCACTACTGTTTTTCCATCAACAGGTGTGTCAATTTCAAGGGCCGTGGTCGCTTCAGGGTTCATATTGTGGTGATCAAAATGTGACATGGCATTTTTCATATATCTTTGCAAGGTGTGGTGTGGATTCTTGCTGTTCTTCAAGGCTTCCATGAGTATATCTGATGGAGGATCAAGCACTTCTAGGTTAACAAAAGTAGGCAAACTCAAAACTGACAAAGTTCTGGCCTCTTCCTCCAAGGCTTCTTCCTCACAATCACTGTCAGTGGAACCACTCGGGTAGCGACTGCGTGACATTTCAATGTCCTCTCTGCTGTAAGGAATTTTGTTGAACTCCTGAAGAAACATTTCCCATCTTTCACTCTCTGTAAAACGTAGAGGTAGAAATAACATCCCACACATAACCAGGTTCAGACTCAATGCAGACAAGATGAGGAATAGACCTCTCCAGCCATATTCTTGAATCAGGTAGTCCATGAGTGGGGCAAAGGTGAAGGTTCCGACACCTGTCCCACACACAGCCAAGCCAGTGGCCAATGCCCGCCTCTTGTCAAAATAGAAGGCTACAATCACCACACTGGTGATATAGCAGAAAGAGAAACCTGTTCCAACAATCACACTGAAGGTGATGCACAGCATATCTATGGAAGTTGCAAACTGGCTCAGGAACAGTCCAGCTGAAGCCATCAGGCCTCCAAATATTGTCATTGTTCGACAGCCAAAACGAGTGGTGAGAGCACTGGCCAAGGGTCCCAATATCATGGCGATTCCAAAAAAAATGGCACCCACCAATGAGGTCTTGCTGCGGCTCTCACCAAACTGAACCAGGAGCTCCGCATACAAGACACCGAAACAATACGATATGCCATCACAGATAAGAGTAATTGTAAAGGCACCTAGAACAACGAGCCAGCCCCACCCACCATCAGGTGCCTGGGGCATGGACAGGGAGGAATTAGTGCTGGACTCATCACTAGACACACTATCCTGCTTGCTACGCTTGCCAGTATGGGCACTATCCAATGGGGCATGCAGCCAGCTGTAGCAAATATCCGGATCATGATCTGCTGAAAATGCACTTGGAACTCCTCCATTTTCTGGGCTGCTTACTTCCCCTCCATCACTATCTAACAGTCTCTGTGCTTCGGCTGGGGAGGAGCAATGATTCTCATGGTTTTGGAGGATGCCTAGCTCACTGCTAGTGTTGGACAGCTGTTCAGTGGGGGTGCTGGAGGTGGACCCTGAAGGAAGAAGTTTCTTTGTAAGTTGTAAGGAAGAGTCATCCTCACTTGTTGACATGGTATCACAGACTCGCTGTGAAATCGATGTGCCACCTGAGAGAAACTAACCACACCAAGTATTCCTACTAGTTCATTAATCTTCCAGAATAGAAAAATCACTTGCAGCTCGAAATGAAAGATACTGATTGGATCCTTAGAACGTTTATTATTAAAGAATTTACAATTATTCTTCTTCTCAGAAGATGATTTAGTCATTGAGTTACTGGAAGTCCATATAGAGTAGATTAGATTTGGGTCACTCCAACGATGAATGGTGTTGTCTAGAAGGTCTGAAGTTTTTCTCAGGCGTGTGTCCGTCATCAGGAATATTCTGAAAAACAAAAGAATGAAGGATTACATACTCACATCTTTTTCAACAGGTAAAAATCCTTCTTAAGTATAAACCATACAATTTAACATCAACAGGCTACAATGCCCTTAAGAAATGTTATGTTTCTTTGAAAGTACAGATCCCTAAAATGTTCCATTTTAATCTACAATTGATCATATTTATTTGAGTAGGACTCTACATTCCAGAATTTGGCTCACAGGCCCAAGAATTTCAAGTCTTCTCCCAGCCAAAAGAAGAGTCATAGTCAGCAATAAGTGTTAAGTTTATCCTAAAGGTATCAATAAAAGATGCTAAGGTGTCTGGCTTTCTATGGAAACATTAATATTCATGTTCCAGAGTGATACTAAAATATGCTTAACGGTGATATAAGTACAGAGTCCTGTTAAGAAGGGAGTTCCCCATATAAAAATATGGTAATACAAAACATCCTTTGAACAGATCAGCCCTTTGATACTGTCGTGATGGGGTTGAAATTATAATGAAACGATCAAAGAAATGAGCCGACCCTGTGTGCATTAAGGAAAAAAAAATCATGCTAATTCTTTGAACAATAGAAAGCAAAGTAGGGGGGGGGGGGGGTGGAACCGTCTGCCTGCCTTCAACTTACAGAAATACCAAGTACATTACTATAACCTTGTTCTATGATTAATACCAAAAACAACAACTGGGTTGATGACTGAGTGATGTAACAAAGATAAATCATTTAGTTGGATTGGGTTGGGTTGGATTTTTATATAACGGCACATCAGCACCATGACAACTGACTATCCCGCCAAAATCATGTTATATTTTTCGACTACTGTTCTTTATTTGGTATGGTATTTTCCATCGTTATGTATCTGTCTGAAAAAAAAAAAAAACAGTCAGCAGAATATTTAAAAAGATAACTAAAAAATTGCAGCCATCGAGTAGTCCACGCCAAAATTTGGAAAGTTAAATTAACATTTTTGCAAATCTGGCCCAAACCAGTCTTACACGGAGCTTGGCATCATAATAAGTAACTGGGGTACATTGTCGTTTTGGCAGGGCTGTCTATAGGAAGGTTATAAATTCTTGCTCTGGGTGTCCTCTAAAATGGTTTGGTCATGTTTTTTTTTTTTCCCTGGCACTGCCCTCTGAATAGGGAGATTGTTTTTCACCAACCCAATTTGATCTACTCCCCTTTGCAAGACACAAGGGTTGTTGGACAAGCCTTTGTAAAGCAAGAAGAAAAATCATTGTCTTTTTATGTTAAAAGCACACAAAAAAAAATTGGACAAAATTATTGCGATAAGAACAAAATCTTTGTTCTTTAAATCTTGAATTATTCTCAATTTTTCATTGTATATATTTCCAGCAAAAAAAGAAAAGAAACACAAAGCAAACGTTTTTTGTTGGTTTTTTTTTTCTCTTCAAGTTTTTTGTTGCTATTGTTGTTGTCGCTGTTTTTGTTGGTGTTATAGCCGCTGCTAGTGGTCAGGGTGATGATGCTGTGGAGTGTGCATATTCCAACATTGCTCAAACAGCCTAGACTGGCCCACTATTCTGTCTGTCCCATTTACAAATCAAGTATTATATTTGATGATAATGAGGTACCATGTGTCTAAAGGTGAAAGGGCTGTACACGTTAATTATCTGCCTTCCACTATTGGCAATTACAACTTTACTTTATTGTTTTTAAACAATGATATAGCTCTTTCAGCATTCAGATCCAAACCATTAACTGTTTCCACATAGACTGAATATTTGATAAAGTATAAGTAAGAAGGAAAAGGAGAACAAAAAGGGTAAAACTGAGCTTGAAATGTGTGAACTTGATGGCGCATCGACGACAAAACAATTCCTTTCTACATTTTCTATTTCTAAGTCCGTAACACGTACAGAGAAAATGACGGGTATCTTCTCTTTCGAACTACTTAAATGTAATGCTGCAAAGAAAAAAAAAGAAACAAAACAAACCAAAACAATTAACTGAAAAGGTCAAGAATTTTCACTATCATACAATTATGTGCAAAACGTAGTCCAGAGATTGAAGACGGTGAATTCAAGGCGTGAACGAGCCAACTGAACTGATGCAAAATGAAAAAACTGCAAACCACTGGTCCTGAAAGCAACAGTAATCAAAATAACGACCCCCTACCTTCACTCTACTGAACAGGTGACAGCTGTCCCTTGAGAGCAGAGGCAAAACGTCAGTTGGTTAAGGGCGGGGGAAGGGGGAGGGGAGGAGGAGGAGGGGAGGGGGCGCGTCCTGGAGGTGATTTTTGTTTATTACTAAAGATAGACTATTTTAACCTTTTCCATCAAATTAGGCATGTTTATATTTGAGAAAAACAGTGACAAAAATCGACTTTTTCAAATGGTTGTCATGGCAACGCTGCCATCTTGAATTTTGGCAATCTGTAAAATGGCTAACTTCAAAATCTATCTAGTCCGCCAAATTTTGACAAAACTTGATGAAACTTGGTGAACATATTGTTTGATATAATAATCTAAAAAAAAATTACATATTTTCAGCCCTTCCTATGCAATACAAAATTTTTTAGCACTTTTGGAAAATACCATGTAACAAAAAATCAAATTTCGCCGTTTTTTCACACTAAAAACTCATTGTTCTCTAAAACTTACAAACCGAATGGACCGCGCATATGTAAGTTTTTTTTTTATCTTGTTATGAAAATGATGTATACCAAATTTGGTTAGAATCGGTTTCGAAACTAAAAAGTAGATAGCAAAATACTGTCAAAAAACCGGGTTTTGAGAAAAACGCGTTTGAAGGTTTTTTTTTCAGCGAAAAATGGACATAATTAATTTTTTTTTCGGCTTTCAGCCTCGGAACAGCACTTTTTTACATATTAGTCCTCTCTCCATGACTTCTGTTTCTCTTGTTGCCATTTTTCGGCTTTCTGGGCGTATCTTTTCTCGAATTTTGCTCCCTAGTCCATCACTATAAGGGCCTCTATAGAGTAAAAACCGAGTCCTCGAGGGCCTATATGTGCCCCCTTCCCCCCTTATATCTTTTTTTGTCCCAACCAAGAGTGTCCTGACCTTTACTATGGCATAATTATAGTCCACAATTGAGCTCTGAAGCTGCAGAAAGAAAGGAAAATTTCACTATTTATAGGACGTGGAATTCATTTTAGAACGTTTACACTGATAATCTGCATGATCTGATCAGTAGTTTTTTTCGCCTCATAGTGGTTATCCAATGTCCATCCCTGGCACTGGAGTTCATGATATTGCTAGAAGAGGTCATAGTCAAGACAAGTGTCTTATGTACTTTCTACCTGTATAGTGATGATCTACAACTGCATGTAGCAGCCAGATTGAGTCAAATCCTGGTTGACAGTAAGCTAGGCCTACCGTTGAATGACCATTGGTCAAACACGTTAGAATGGACATATCCAGTTTTTTTTATATCATTTTTATACGCAGAAAAGGCAAGGCTTTTAAGAGGAAACAAAAACCCAAAATCGCATTTTTTTTTAGCAAAAGCCAGATTTCATCCCCCCCCCCCCCCCCCCCCCCGGTCTTAAATTAATACCAGCATTTCATTTCCACTGAAGCATCGCATAATAATAAGAACATAAATATTCAGCACCCTCTTCCCCACCAAACGGTAATCTATTATATCATTTTTCAAAAAGCCAAATTTTGTGTCAAGCCTGAACACTTTTATTAGGAAAAGTACGTATTTAAAAAAAAAAATATGCAACGATAGGGTTAATTTTTCTTTCAGCGCGTTTTGATTTTTAAGTCTTGATAAATCCAATATATTGAGGAGAGAGAGTGTTTCTGGCAGTCATTTTGCAAACCTCTGGGGCGAGATGATATTAAACATTATCATCGAGTTCGGCAAGATCAAATTAGATGAAATCAACAGAACAAAAGTTGAAATCACTCATGGTTCCCATTACAACGGCCGCCATCTTGAATTATCCACCCGATACTGCGTATATAAAACCAAGAGTGTCTTTACCCTTGCTGATCAGCTGAGATACCCACCCCCAAGGAGATTGAAAAGCTTACCAAAATCGTAACCGTCACCCTTGCTATTACAGACAGCCTATTCCTGTACTCTGAAACAGGGCATATGCCACCCTCATCAGACCGTAGGAAATCTGTTTTAGAGGCCCAGGCAAAAGTTTTGGCTGATATTCGTTGTCTTCGCGTCTCAGACGGTCAGCCAGTGTCCACTCCTCGCATAGGGCTCCTCCCGATAATAGTGAAGGTGCTCATAATCAAGTCTTTTGTATGCCACTTGCGCGTAAACAGCGAAACATTTATCTACCACTGCATATAGAGCCCCGCCTGAGCCAGAGCCTGGATAGCAGAAGGGCCGAACAACTCTTGAACGACTTTCCTTCCTTCCCACACTTTAGAATGGACATGTCGATGCCATTTTTATATTCAGAAAAGGCAGAACCCCCAAAAGAAAACAAAAACCCAAAATTGAATAATTTTAGCAAAAACCCAATTTCAGATCCCCCCCCCCCTCCCCCCACACCCCCTCCGCCCTCAACCCAGACAAGAAATGTGAAAACACCATACAACTGTCATAACATTTTTTTTTTTCCGCTCTCTCGGGACAACAGTATATTCTGTACATTCGGAGCATTGCCTTGTCCTTCTATCCAAACCCCTCCCGCCTCCAGGGACAGTTGCTTTTAGGCCAACACGCTTCCCACAGTGTCATTCTCAAATCTGTACGCCGTGTGAGCATTGCATGCTGCGGCTGTTGCCCTTCCTATACCTAGTGCTCTACACTCACCTCGCGCAATTACTAAGCCTTTCAATCTGTCACATACATGTACGTAGATTATCTGCTCATTGTGATAACAATCTCAGCGTCACACAATGGCGATTGTTTTTTATCAGCGCTATTACTTCCCTTTACCAGACACAAGGGTTGTTGAAAACCAGTGTAAAGAAGAGAAAATTCACTTTTTTGTTGTTGTTGTTGTTGTCATTTGAACTGTGAAAAAGTGATTATAAAATTGTTTGCTAAAATTATTACGGTATGAAGAAAACAGTTCTTTTGTAGTATAAATTTCTGACAGAGAGTGTAAAAATTATTTATACCCTCTCTATGTTGCTTGTTCAACGCCATTTGTGCCTGGCAAAAGGAAATAACAAGGCTGGTAAAAAAACAAGCCCCCTTTTAGTGTTGGAAAGCACTATCTTGTCCACCTACTCAGCACCCACCCCACACAACTCTATGCATCTCATTATATTCAACTGAAATATTCCCCAAAAAAGTAGGCGTTTGCTATACCTACTAAGAACTTGATCGTGAATATTGCAGAAATGCATTTCCAATCTCAACGATACCTTTTTCAAGCGTTTGCAGTTTTCCTCGAGTCTCACTTGCTCTAGAGCTAATCGTGATCCTTAACGCTGTGAAAGTTATGTTTGAATATATGTTACACAGATATCTATCTTATCTTATCTTAAGAGGGGGGGGGGGGGGGGAGTGCGGTCCCTGAGAGTGATTGTCCGACTGCTTGCACCAGGAATTTTTTACGCTTCAAATTCGGATTCAGCATATCCAAATTAGAGGGAAAATGTGGAAAAAAAAATGTTGCTTTGCATCCGGTTGCCACGACAACGCCGCCATATTGGATTTTGTGTTTTGAAAATTAGCTATTTGCAAAAGCCTAAGGCTCCAAGAGTATTGAATGGAATAGTGTGAAATTTTGCACATGAATAATATAACCCTATTAAAATGCATTTGCTTTTTGTTCATATGTCACAGAATATTGTTTATAAATTTTTGAAATATGTATATTGACGGATGTAAATTCTTAGCAATTTTCCACCAAATATCCACTTTTCCTTCAAAAACGAAAATGGAATTCAGAAAAAGCGATGCATTTTATTAAAACCCATGCTATGGAGGATGTATATTCCAAATTTGAAGGCAATTGGGAAAAAAAAAGCCTTGGGGAAAAAAGTGAGGAAATCATACATTTTGAGAAAATCGCAATTGAATTTTCATAATCTCTCTATACAGTCATTTAGTTGTGCAGTGTTGGTGCCGTTTTGGGGCATAAAGCATGTTTCTGGCTCCATCCGTTGTTTTTCTGGTATGAGAAGCGTTCAAAGTGTGTAAAAATAGCAAAACCCCATTTTTGATATTTTCAATCCCAAAACCTTATATATATATACATATATTCCTGTTTGACCTGGTGGAACTCCAAACTGTTTCCAAAATTCTTATTTAAGAGACGATTTACAGATATATAGATATACATACTTCATATAATGCTTCACAGGACAACTATTATATTGTTTTGCTGTGTCCTGGTGCATGTGTCAGGAATAACTTCACCCAAAGCTTGAAAAACGTCGTCTTCATATGACCGCCCTGTGGCAAGGAATCCCAAAGTGGTTGTTAACTGTTATAGGGGGGAAACAGCCGTTCTCGTCATAATGTCCTGCTCTTTAATCAAAGGGGATAAAAGGTTCAACAGTTCCATGTAGGTTTCTTCATGCGTACGCAGGTAGATATGAAAATTACTTGGAAAGAACCTCTATTCACTGAAAAAGTTGCCATGGGTGAAGGAATCTCGTTCAAGGAGCCAGAAAGTCCTGTTTTTAACTCAACATTTTTTACTTTTTATTTTGTGTGTGTGTGTGTTTTCATTTGCAGAGAATAGACAATTAGTAGCATGCATTTTGTTTGTCTGTCGCCAATGCGTTCATGAAAAAGCCTCTGTATTATAGCGTCGACTCTGTGACAGGCCAGCATCTGACGCAAAAAACATCCTTAGGTGTGGTAGGTGCGTCTTCCAAAAATAACACCAAGCCAGGATCGAGGTGAGGCTCCAGGCCGCTGGCTCGTATGTGTGTGAGGTCCATAATGTTTTTCGCTATGTCCCGGCTTCAAATGGGTCATCGCGGTCCTTTTGCCAGACAACCACGGGGGGTGCGGGGGGGGGGGGGGGGGGTTCAGAATGGGCCCCCAAACCATTCTTTCTCAACCAAAAACTAAAAAAA
>JBCEWB010000012.1:677889-691354 GCA_039654565.1 Peronia peronii | reverse complement strand
CCTAATTATCGATAACGGGAAGCATGGTTGTCAAGGCGTAAAGTTTGACAATTTGTGCTATCAGAAAGGGAAAAAAAGCAAATATTGGGCGCATGCATGGTTATCTAAAATGCTAATTTAACCCTTTTATGAACATTTTGGGGGGGCAATAACAGTATGGGGTCGAAGAAAAATGGTTATAGGAACAGAATATCGGAAGAACAAAATTTTGAAAAAAAATTGTTGATATCGATATTTTTCAGCCACAGATCGCCTTGAAAGGCGATAATAATTGAAAAGTAAGCTTGCGAGAGTGTTTGATCCGAATTGTACGTTTGATAGAATGATGCATTCAAAACACCAAACACGCTTTCTCTGAGTAATCTCATTTTAATCATCCAAAATCATCGCGGTGCGCACGCTTGCCACACATTTAAAGTCGCAGGGCATTATCCATTTGACCTGCATTTAAAAATTTTAGAATTCAGCAATTTTTGTTCTTTTCACGTTTTTTTGTTATTTTCTGTTGTTTTTAATTTGTTTTATTGAAGTTATTTTGTTTTCTGAATTATTAAATGAATTCCATGATGTAAATCACTCTTTTCTATCTCTCTTTTTACAAAGAGAATTTAAAATAAGTTGTCTGTTCAATAGAAACTGCCTTTATATGGCCTTCCGTACTGAAAGTATGACAAATTTGCCTTGTAAATATATTCCAGGCACACTCCCAGATCATCTCAAACCAAATGAGTATCTGAAGAAATTCAATCTGATGCTGAAAGATGACACACGCTTGAGATTGCTGGTCAAAACACTGGTGGGACCTTCATGCACCTGCAAGAAAGCTGAGGAAATAGTGGTGGGTGACTATGGATCTTCAGTTTATCCAAGGAAGAAATGGAAATTCACTTATGCTCACTGAAACCATTCAAGCTCATAAAGATGTTCGTCTATTGGCTAAATGTAGTTCATTATTTATTTTCTATCTTGTCATATTTGTCAGTCTTTATTTAGTATTTGAGAAAAAGAAGCAGCATAAAGACAGCTTTTTCTTTTTTTTTTTTTTTTCTCTCTCTTTATATTCCTGTTCAAAAATGAAATGAAAAGAATAGTGAAATATGGCATTTGTATTGGAGTAAGGGTGGATTCTGTATATCAAGGTTTAATATATGCTCCATAGCAGTGTTCTAAATATATATTTGATGACACTATCATATTTTCACACATGAAATGAACGTAAGAATGAAATTTTAAATTAACCACACACACAAGAAAAAATATTGTATCAAAGATTAATGTCGTCTTTTGTTAGTTTTGTCATATTTTGTTTTTGCAGAAAGAGATCTTGAAGAAAATTGGTTGCACTTCTGGCACCCCCAACATTTTGTACCAGTTGGTGAAGACCCTGCTAGAGAGAATTGCTCCAGTGATGGTGGACGCTCTTGCCATCGACCACTTGGTCCTGGCTGTTTCTGAGCTGGTGGCTGGCGTGGAAGATGAAATGAGGGAAACTGTTGAAGGAGCAGAACATAAAGGTGTTCAGCTGTTGTTGGTAAGTCTTGCATAGAATTTTTTAAATGATTACAAGTCAGAAAATGGCTATACAGTGGTCCCTGCCTAAGAGCCTGGTCCACCTAAGAACCTGTCTTTGCTAGGAAAAGGAATTTTTTGCTCTATAATTTATACCTCTAACAACCGGCTTTGAAATAAAAAATCCATTCAAGAGCCTGGTGTCGGTCCAAGACACAAAAATACTTATGCTGCAGTTTCACGTCAGATTGTTCACTTTAGAGAAATGCGCAATACTAGATAGGCATGGGGGAGAAGGTGGAGGGAACAGGAAGACGATGTGGTTGATGTATGACTGCATAATCAGGCCACACGTCGACTAACCCATAACCATTTCTTTTATGACAACACATGGGGCATTGCCCGTGAGTGGCTTTGTGTATCAGAAGGAATAAGTTTAAATAGCTTCATGGCTGGTCAGTTGTTTTCCTATTTTGGTTGGTCTGCCTAATTTTAGACATTGGGTCACTTGTGTGATCGTCCTTACGGGTAACATAGCAGTATCATGTTTTCATTCAACAGTGATACGAAAACATAGAAACATATTCAACATCGGGCTTTATCCATAAATTAGGAAAGATCGGGAAGTGTTAGATCTAATTACAAAACACATGGGAGAAAGCATACATAAATCTTTAACTCACAGGAACAGTCAACGAATCGGAGCAGTCAGGATAATGGTCAGATGGGTTGCATAACTTTTCAATCTGCTTAAGAGCTTAAAAGCCCGTTTTTTTGTCTCCCTGCGACAGGATTCTTGGGCTGAGACTGCTGCATCACATCACCATTTCCAAATGAAATTATTTGGATAATAGAATCTTCTAAAAAATGAGAACTGAATTTACAAGTGTTAAGTCTGAAAAGGAATTGCTTTTCCTTCCCTATATCTGTCATCCACACATTATTCTCAGATTTGAGTTTATAGAACTTCATTTAGTACCTTCTAACCAGTGAATGGATGAAATTATTTCATTTGTGTCCTTTTGAAATTTCAGACCCTGTCTCACTATTTCCCCCACTACTTCAAATCAGTGGAGATCTTTGAGAATTTCCTCACCTTTGTCAAAAATGATGATGACGTGATCAGTAAGTATTGTATTGGGAAGAAAGTGTTTTTTAGCATGTTATGCAATTTGGATTTTAAAATTTATATAAATTTTAGTTTTTTTTGTTTTGTTTTTTTTTGTTCTTTTGTTCCAATTTTTTTAACAAAAAAGGGGGTGGGTGGGTAAAATAATTTTTGTTATTATTAAAGATAGGCAATTTTAATCTTTTCCATCACATTCAGCATGTTCAAATTAGAGGAAAACAGTGAAAAAAAAAATAGACTTTCAAATAGTTGCCACGGCAGTGCCGCCATCATGGATTTTGGCATTTCTAAAATGGCTAGCTTCAAAATCTATCTGGTCCGCCAAATTGTAACAAAACTTGAGAAAACTTTTTTGATATAATATCTAAAAAGCTACATATTTTCAGCCCTTTGTATGCCATACAAAGTTTACTAGAAATTTTTGAAAATGCCATGTAGGGAAATTTCAAATTTCGCCATTTTTTCATACTAAAAACCTATTTTTCTCTGAAACTTACCAACAGAATGGGATGCGCATACATGCATTTTTTAAATTTTTTTGTGTGCCAGATTTGGTTAGAATCAATGTAGAAACAAAAAAGTAGATAGCAAAATACTGACAAAAAACTGGGTTTTTGAAAAAAAAAATTGACCTAGAGATTCTTTTATTTGGCTTTTGGCCTCATAATACTCTTTTTGTACGTACTAGCCCTCTCTTCATGACTTCTGCGTCTTTTGTTGCCTCTTCCTGGCTTTCTGGGCTTAATTTTTCTCGAATTTTGTTCCCTGCCCCCTATCATTATAAGGGCTCCAGTAGAGCCACTTCTGGGTTCTTGGAGGCTTATATATGGTGCCCATATCGTTTTCTGTCCAAACCAAGAGTTTCTTGACCTTTACTGTGGCGTATAGTCCACAACTGAGCTCTACAATAGCAGAAATAAATGAAAGTTTTACTATTTATAGGAAGTTCATTCTAGAATACCTGCTACTAATAATTTGCATGGTCAGCAGCTTTTTTTGCCTCATAGTGGTCATCCATTGTCCATCCATGGCACTGGAGTTCATGATTTTGCTAGATGAGTCATAATCAAGTGTTTTATGCACTCTTTGCCTACATATAATCAAATAGTGATGATCTGTGACTGAATGTAGCAGCCAGGTGGAGCCAAATCCTGGTTGACAGTAAGCTTGGCCTACCATTGCATGACCATGGGTCAAACACGTTAGAATGGACATATCCACTTTTTGATACCATTTTTGTACGCAGAAAAGACAGACCTTTTAAGAGAAAACAAAAACTTAAAGTCACATTTTTTTAGCAAAATCCAGATTTCAGGACATCCCCCCCCCCTAAAATTTTTATTTGAAAATGATTGGCATTACAATGAACATGCAAGCTGACACACAATGAGCATTTAATTTTTTTTTAATATGCTTTTTGGATAAACAAGAGTGAAGAAATTGCTAAAATATTTTAAAGAATTCTGTTACATCTTTTTTTTAGGTGACTTGGCTCTTCAAATCATTACAAACACAGGATCTCATCTACACATGGATCATCCAGAGGTTTATTCGTAAGTTTCCCGAAATTCATGTCTTTGTTTTTATCTTTGTTTGTCCACATTTGTGATTTCAGTTATCTTTTTTTGTTTGTTTTTTTAATTGAACTACACCAGCTTTTTGTAGAGTTTGTTAAGTTGTTAATAAGGAATACAGATTTATGACAGAAAACTTACTATATGTCTTGCAATGTAGTTTGTTCTCCATTGTAGGAAAATGCTCCCATTGTGAGTAATTTAGATAGAAATCACTATTATAACAGACCTGGAAAAATGGATGTACAAGTACTGATGTGAAATTACACACTATTTTTGAGCAGTGCAAAAAAAAATTTTTTTCTTTTAGCAAGGATGATCTGTGTTACTGTAATAACATCATTGCGGCCTTTTCTCAGTAATGTTATCGCACTTCTCTGTGGCTACAAATACATTTGTCTGAATTATCTTCACAGATCACTTGTGCCATTATTAGTGAATCTGGCTAAATTTGGATCTCCCAAGCAAGCCAAGCATGCTCTGAGATGCATCAATACAATTTGTATCAATAAGGAGCAGGCTGTCACCACTATTTTTGAGGTATGATTGATAATCTCAGACTTGAAACTGTCACTGGTCAAGACATGGCACTATTTTTGTAGGCATCATTCTTCATGGAGTTTTAAGAATGTGAGTTAAATCTAGAAAATGAACGTTTCTGATCATATCTGGGAACATTTATGTCGATAGCACTTATTTTGGTGTGAAAATAATTGGTAGTGGGTTTTTGTTTAACAGTATATGAGCATGATTATGGGCACATTGCATCAGACATAATATTAGCTGTATTTCAGGAGTGAAGATATATATCAAGAGGTATAGCAATGGTTATCAAAGATTGTGAAAGTCAGGCAGTAACTATCAATATGAATAAACCATGCGTTGTCTCATCTTATATACACTTTTAAATTAAAAGTAATTTAATGTGTTGAACCTTTTTTTTTTTTTCAGTCCATCCAAGGAGCCCTTGATCCAGAGAATGCCAACTATCTAACAGCCATTGTCTCCTTGGGCCACATAGCGCAATTGTTTCCTAAGCTCTTCGCCCCAGATATCAAGACCATTGTGTCTAAAATCATTGTCAAAGACTTGCTCATGAAGGACAGGGTAAGAAAGTGTAGTTTGGACATGACCAGATATCTTCAAAGTGGGAGTTTCCCCATTTTGCATACTGTTGTTTTGCTATATTGGTTCATGTTGAAGTTTATCATGATTGAATGGGTTTTATTTTGTTGGTTGGAAGGGCGTTTTGGCAAAGATATATTTATCCAGATATACTGAATATCAAGTTTCTTCTTTTTTTTTTTTTTTTTTTTGTAAATAGAATGTTGGTCATGGATTTGCTTTTTCATCATTGGATATTGCATTTTTTATTGTGTATTAAACTTCAATCCAAGCATTTTCAGTGCACATGGTGAACTGTTTAAAGTTCTTTAATGAATATTTGAATCAATTTCTAAATAGATCTGGAAAAATCAAGCATTGTATTTATGGGCTATTTTTCCATTTTCAGACCCAAGGGATAGCAACAGAGGAACCATGGTGTCCAGATCATCAAGTTTCAGAAGAATCACAAGCCAAGGTATGATTAAACAAATCAAAGACATTATTCTTTTAAGAATCACATTTAAAGAAAATTGCTGGTATCCATTCTAGTAGATATTTTGCTCTGTAAACGTTGTTTTGGATAAATTTACAGCACTGGTCTTTACAAGCAGCTTTATTTAATTTCAGATCAACATTTGTTTTAGTAACTTCAGTCTTCTGGTGTGGTTAAAATTGAATCACAAGCTTCTTCTTCAAAATTGTTCTTTTTGTTTTGCTGGTTGATAAAACTGAAACATTGTTATTCATGTTTTTGTAATTGTGTCAGAAGAAATATTGTATGATTGATATTGAATGATGGAAATATATATTAATGTTATCCTTGTCTGACTGACAATACTTCTGTTTTAGATTTTGTGTGTATGCACTGGAGAAATCCAGAATAATTGAACAGATTCTCAGCTCTTAAGATCTATGAAATGTCCATGAAAAAATGTTTCCTGTCTCCCAATAGGTTCAGGCAATGAAGCTGTTGGTGCGATGGTTGCTAGGCCTTAAATCAAACACAAGCAATTCAGGGACATCTACCCTCAGGTTACTGTATACAGTCATCATCCATGATGGAGATTTAATGGAAAATGGGCTCACAAAGTAAGTGATATAGCATATAAAGTGAACAAGAAATACTGTCAACACAAAATTTTTTTATTATTTTACTAGGGATTATTGGGTTTTGTTTTGTTTTTTTCATTTGCTGTTTTTGTTTGTTTGAAAATATACACATTACAGACCTTATATTTATAGATGGGGAGACAGAGCTTGATGCGGCAGTGACCCAAGTAAAGCATTTGGCCTTGTTTTTTCTTGTCAACTGCGTACCCACTGTTTCAAAAAATGTCCTAGAAAATCTAGATGTGTGTTCAAAAAAAAAAAAAAAGGAAAGGAGTCTAATTTCTTCTACTCCTTTTTTGCATGTATTTAGGAGCATTAACTGATTCAGTATTTCGAAAAGAAAAAGAAAAACAAGAACAAAGCAATGATTAATTATCATGTTTTTGACATCTGATGGCTACTGTTTCAGTAAACCAGAGCTGGCCAGGTTGCGGCTGCAGGCAGGCTGTTGTATGCTCAAGCTAGCTGAGGAACCGTGCTATGCTGATATCATATTGAAGGAACAGTTTCAGGCATTAGCTCTCATGTTGAATGTAAGAATTTAACTGTGCAAAATCATCACACTGTTCTTAGCGGAGCAATATTTCTTTGATAGTTTTGCTGTGGAAAATGTCTTTTCATCACAGGAAATATGTGAATGTTGTCCGTTTTGTGTAAATCGGCAACACATATTTTCATATAACTATTTTGTTGAATTCCAGCCCGTCATTATTTTACTCTATTATTGTGGCTTTGACTGATTTTGTGATTCTGGAAACTTGATTTAATGTTTGATTACATCAGTATGCAGAAAGTTAAAAGATTTCTTTTTTTTTTAAAATACCAAATGTGTTTGTCTTTTCCGAACAGTTAACTGTATAATTCTACTCTTATGAATTTTGGATGGGAACTCTCAAGTGTCTTTATTCAGCAATGCTGTATAACATTTATTCATTGCTATTCAGTATTATAGAAACCACATTCTCATTGATTTTTTTTTTGAAATTTTATTTTGCATGCTAGGAGTGTGTCATTTCTTAGTAGAGAATACTGATATATGTCAATCTGAGAAAGTTCATAGACAAATATGGAGAACAATTCTGGAAACTGTGTTTGTAAGCATATAAAATTTTGTGTTTTCATGATTTATCAGTTTCAGTTATCTCTCATTTGTAGGATGTGTGCTATCAAGTACGAGTGAGATTTGCCAACCGTCTTCACAAGGGACTGATAAGCCTGAAGTTGCCCCTTGAATTCATGTCCATCCTTTGTCTCGGAGCAAACGATCCACTGAAGGAACGCAGACAGCAACTCAAATTGTTCCTCACGCACAACATCAACAAACGCAGAGAATATATCAAACAGAACCCAAGTGCCAGAGGTGAATACAGTGGTCTCCGCCTAAGAACCGGTCATTGGGAGACAAAAAAAGCAGGCTCTTAGGCGGACGGGTTCTTAGGCGGATTGAAAAGTTACACAACCCGTTTGACCATAGATTGTCTTCATTACTATGATTAGTTGATCGTTACCATTAGTTAAAGATTTATCTATGCGAATAAGTACAGCCCTCTTCCCTGTGTGTATTTTATAATTAGATATAGCAATTCCTGATCTTTTTAAGCATATAATTACACCAATACTGCCCAGCGTTTAAATGCCGTTTGAGTTTTAACATAACGATATCACTGTTGAAAACATGATATTGCTATGTTACCCCGCGGATAATCGCACGAGTGACCCAAGTGTTTGCAGAACAGCTGACCAGCCAGGATGCTTAACTTACTCCTCCTTATCCACAAAGCTAATGAAACAGGTGCTATCCCTCGTATTGTCAAACAAAGAGATGGTTACATGTTAGTCAACAACGTGGCCTGATTATGCAGTCATACATCAACCATCAGTTCCATTCCTTTGTCTACCTGTTCTCTCCACCCCTGTCCCCATTTTACTGCACATCTAGCACTGTGCGTTTCTCTCAAGTGGACAGTATGATGTGGAATTATACCATAAGTACTTGGGTGTCTTGGCCCGACACCGGGCTCTTAGGCGGATTTTTTCATTTTGGAGAGCCCGGGGCGGGTTCTTAGAGGGGCAAATTATAGAGGAAAAATTCCGTTTCGCAGCAGAGGCGGGTTTTTAGGCGGACCGGGCTCTTAGGCGGCGGGTTCTTAGGCGGAGACCACTGTATTGGATTTGCAGCTTTACATTAGATGTACTATATGTTATCACTGCTCTGCAGTAATAATAGAGAGCATTTATATATTGCTTATTTGCCTACAATATGACTCTAAGCGCTTTACAATCTATTATTACTCCAACAGACCCAAAGAAGACATGCATAAAGGTTCTCAGCTTTCTGAGAAGCATACCAGGTGGCTGCCTGTTATAAATCTAACAATGTCAGTCACTGTTTATACCAGTTTAAACCTGGATCAAGTTAAGAAATGTGTGCAAGTTGTCTTTCTCAAGGACAAAATGTTGGTACCAGTCAGGATCCTAACCCTTAACTTTAGATTCTGAGTCTAACGATCCAACCGCTAGGCCACCGACACCATGACAAAATGCAACTGATGTCTCATGATATTTCTGGACATAAGAGCCATCAGTTTTATGTCTTTTTAAAAAAAAGCTGTGCCATAAAATTACATTATTAGTCCAGTACAACCATTGTGGCAGACTCAGAGAATGACCTGTGCTATATTTATTTTTGCTCATTATTTCAAAAGTGCTGAAAACAACTTATTGGCATTGTCGTTGAGTTGTGATGAGTGCAACGTGTACTATGACAGCATCTTTTTTTTTCCAGTCTCTTGATAGTTCAGTGACTTAGTGTGGTTATTTTATTTCAGTCATTCCCTGTGTTCTTACACAACTCTTAGCAAAAGGTGATATTAACCTAACATTTCTATCTAGAGTTGTGAAAGAACATGGCTGTATGTTTGTTATTGGAATAGATAGCTATAGCTGCAAACTAATGTAAAGTTTTTGTTTATCCATCCCCAGGTCGTATGTTCTACCTTCTCCCAGACTATGTCATCCCTTACACCATCCACCTCTTAGCTCATGATCCAGACTTCAAATCTTATGAAGACATTGATAGCTTGAAGAGTCTGAAAGAGTAAGTGACATTCTTAAGGAATGTAAAAATTTCATGAATGCATGAAGGTCTCTCCTTCCCCCCCGTGAACTATTTTTTTTTTTGTTTGCTTTATTGTTGTCATTTTTATTTTTTTTTTCTCATGTCATCCCATTCTTATACTGCCAGTAGTTTACCTTTAGCTTTCATACTTTAAAAAAAATGTTTTAATTTTTTTTATTTTTAAATTTTTGTTTTGTTTTGTTTTTTGTTTTCATTTTTCCTTGTGTTATCCTTTCTTATATTGCCAGTAGTTTACCTTTAGCTTCCATTTTAATTTTTGTTTTTTTCATGTTTTGTTTTGTTTTTTTGTTTTCATTTTATCGTATTCTTATACTACCAGTAGTTTATCTTTAGCTTCCATTTTGTTCTCCCCCCCCCCCCCCCCTTTAAACAATTTTTTAAAAACCCACAAATAATAGATTCTTAAATTAGAACTCTGGTGGGGACATGTTATACAGATGCTCTGCCAGGAGTGATGTGATCACTTATTTTTAGAAACAGTAACATTCAGCCAATAGTTATGATCTGAATACTAAAGATGACTTGCCACCCCATCTTTACAGATGTCTTTGGTTCATCCTTGATCCCCTCACCCACAAGCATGAAGACTACAACTATGCATTCCTGAGACGAATGATTGAAAATATCAAGCAGACAAAAGATGCTCAGTGTCCTGATGATGAATCTGCAAACAAGGTGAGGAATAATATCCATGAAAAGACTGCCTTTGTTATGAGTTTGTCATTTTCAGTTTTGCAGTAAAAGTCAGAGTTGGATTAAATACCATCAGCATTAACACCTTGGACAGGAATCGGTTTTATCAGTAAAATTTTACTTATACAGGATTTTTATTTTTTTAAATTGTTAATTTTTTTTTACATACTTCACAATCACTAAGATTCAGCAGATGAGAATAGCAATGAGTTTACTGAATAACATTACAATAACGCTTTAAATTCTAGCATTTGATCAATTTCCATAGGCCTTGCAAAAAGTCACAATGCTTCCTAGAATATTGAGACAGAAACTTGAAGTGTGTGATGAAAAAGAAAAAGAAAGTGGGGGAAAGGATGGTAAGACAAACTTTGAAAACAGAGGAAAGAAAAAAATTTTTACTGGAATATCCAAAAAGCAGAATTAGCAAAAGGTTAATCCAGGATACAGCTAATTAAATTTGACAGACTTACGTGACATGTAATTATGTCAGTGGGATTTATTTACATTATGCTTTACACTGATCAATATCTGTGTGGTAGTGAAATTGAACCTTTTTTTTTCTATCTTTCTCCCATAAGAAAATGTATGCTGTTTGTGATATTGCTCTTGGGCTGATGCATGCCAAGGCAGGGACTATCACCCTGAAGGACATCACTCAGGAGCCTGTTCTCCCCAGCAAATTGTTCACAAGTCCTGACAAAGTGAGTGCTGTACTATAGTATGCCTATGGAGAGATAAGAGTAACTCTTAAGGTATCATTTGAAACTGCTGTTAGAGTACGAGGGTTTCTATCTGTCTTGCACCCAGAGCAAATGAGTCAGAAGTCGTTCCGGGCGATCGGGAGTTACGGCGGATTTTAACTATTTTCTGACTCAGATATCAGATTTTTTTTTTTCAGGTTGAATTTTTGTTTTGTGGAAATGAAATAAAAAATTTTTGCATCTCAGTCGGAAAATAGTTAAAATTCCGGCGCGACTTCCAACTCATTTGCCCTGGGCGCGAGACATGATAAATACTTATGCTTTGACAATTGCAGTTGAAGCTAAAGGCAGCATGTGTCAAGTACTCTCATTCTGTATTGTGTGCTATCTGGGAAAGATTTTAGACACAAAGTATACTGATTGAGTCTTCGACCAAAATAGCCCCTTGATACCTGTAGGGTTAACATGGAATGGAGTCTGGTCATATGTTTATGTATCCACAGAATCATGAAAAGAGCCAGAATTTTAGAAGGGCTTTAATAGTCAAGTTTTTGGGGGTTTTTTGGCAGTTTCATAAGTCATCTGGCATTTCATCATTTTATCTTGGGCTCACTAAACATCCGGATGTCCATTAAATCCGGTGGCCCATTTTTTTTGTCTGAAAAATTTATGATTCTTTTATTTTTGTTTTTGTTTTGTTTTGTTCTCTATTTGAAATATTGTACAGTGAAAATGTCACACATGCTTTATTTGTATAACAAGTTGGCTGATTGTGTGATTTTTATCATTTGAAAGTAAGGCAGTAACAGGCAAAACCTAAAAGTCATTGAAATTTTACACTGTTTCTAATTTGCATTGTCATTTTTTTTCTCCACACTAGTTTTGGTAGGATTTAATCAGAAGGATTTTCATTTCTTTCTGAAATTCTCATTATCATGGTCATGTTTTATGGTCAAGAAGAAAGAGTTTGATCACCATTTTTCAAAGCAAGCTCATATGTTGTATATTATTTTGTTTTGCTTTTCTCCACAGAATTATTCCAACCTTCAAAGTTATTTGCCCAAGGATTTCCCATTTGAATCCAAGGTGAGTTCATGTTACATATATACAGTGGAACTCTGATATTAAGAAATAGAAGGGACCAGGACTTTTATTTCTTAACTTAAGAACTGTGAACCACGTATTTATCCGACAGGTAAAGCGAATCCCCTACATGCGATGCCCGTGTTTATTCGTGGGGGCTCCTTGTGCTGTGATATTTCTCACCATGTCACTTAAACTTGGTATTTATCGGTCTCAGTTTGTCAAATTATCGTCATAATACGTATGCGCAGCTCAATAGACACTCCTTCACAAGGTAAAGGAAACTTTACCTAAAAGAACAGTGAGAAATTCCATACCCAAAGATGAAATCTTCTTGAACGGAAGAGAAGAACAGAAATCAAAGGCCACATGGCCCACTCAGGTCCTCTCAAGTGGTCCAAAACTACAATCAAAAGAAACTATATTATGATGCGAGAGAGTATCAGATACATGTAGTCCCTTTGTTTATACCAGATTGAATAATAGCACAGACTCCTCTGACCACTTGACATGCCCAACAAGTTTCACACTGACCAGCGATCAAGCTGTTGAGAGTACAAGTGAGCTATAATTGCTATGAATGAAAGCTGAAGTGGCCTATGTGTCTATTAGTTTATATATCAGATAGCTCTCTTGTGCTCTTACTCTGTGCCATCATTAGATCACTTGTATAATTTCTTTGTAATCACTGCTGCCCCATTATATGTGAAGAAAGGGTTGAGTTAGGTGAGGGATTAAAGAAAGACATTGATCAGCAAGGTGGTCAATCTGCGCATGCATTGTGTCACTCCAAAGCCAAGGCAGAGTCTCTATAGTCAGAACAAACACCCAGAGGCTAAGTACTAGCGCAGAGATCCAGATTGACAAGCCCGGCAAGGCGCACCGCAGGGTGATGTAGCCCTTAGGCTGGTTGCAGTTCTAGAGTTAAGATCAGAATTTCTTAACATCCAGCAGACCATGAAACAAGGAGGGCAACCATACATTGACTCATCATTACTATTAATTATTTCCCCTGATAAGCGTTCCCTTACAAAGCCTGTGCATCTGTTTTGCACAGAAAAATGGCTAACAATAACAAATTTTTAGCAATGAAATATTGAAACTGGTAGGCTACTGAACAATACGTTTTATTCTGTGCTGAAAGCTAGAGTAATGTGCAGCAGTGTGTAGTTAAGTAATAAACGCAGTTTAATTGATGACCACTCCCAGACCAGGGTCTGCATGTGGTAGATCTATCATATCACGGATCTATGACATCTTTAACATGGTAAAGATTACTCCTGGTCTCCCCCACCAGGCATGCCCTGGCCAAACCGCTTTACTTCCGCCTGTGTGGACAAAGAAACACCACCCCCACATCAGGTTGTTTTACTTGGGCCTAGCCTATTTACATAAGTATCTAGCAAATGTTGTCTCC
>JBCEWB010000012.1:663157-673399 GCA_039654565.1 Peronia peronii | reverse complement strand
TTTCACTTTCAATCTCGTAGATTCTCGGGATATACGGTAACTTAACGTACCTAACGTGTTTCTGGCCAAAAATGAGTTCCAAAACAACCACGTCATTTCCGTATATAGCGGGCGCGTCTGGGCGCATTAGAAAGACGGGGCTTGTGTGTCAGCGGGCGCAAACGGGCGCATTAACTATTAATGGGTTAATTATTTGTTACAGATCTATGTCCCTTTATAAAGAAATTGCACTGTGGCTTGCAAACTTCCCCTTTATCTTAAAGTTAAATTCAAACTCACTCTTTATATTGGAATGTTAGCCCTAATAAGGGCTGCCTTGAGAGAGAGAGAAAAAAAAAAAAAAAAAAAGAAATAGTGCTTAGTCCTGGAAAAGACTCTTTACATTAGCCCTGAAAATACCTGTTGATGAATAGGTTTTAGCCCTGAAAATGATGTGTTAATGAAGTTTTAATCCTGAAAAGGGTTGTTGAGTGAATACTATGAAGGTGTCTATATAGTCAACCGTAAAATGAAAAAAGCGAGCATGATGTCGAATCTGGCCTATCCCATCACTGTGCTAGTCATGGGAACCAAGACAGTGATCATAACACAGGCACAACACCTTATTATAGTACTGCCTACACACTCCATAATACATATATACTATAGGCTCTGCCAGGATGTTGGTCCTGTTAGGCTCCCCCCCCCCCCACACAGCTGCTGAACACAAGGCCTACTTAGGCCGCATGTGGCGCGGGGCACACTCAGTATATGTAAATTTATTGTCTAATCCCTCTCGTCCCACCCATGGTGCTGTCTCCCTTGTCTTCAAACCACCCTTATCTGCATTGGTGGAAACCATGTGGAGAGGACAATAACCAATTCTTACCTTTGTGACAGCGCTGACTGGTCCAAGTAAAAGAAATTTTGCGATAATGACTTCTAGTTATGCGAGAGGTATTTAATAGGCATAAAGAGGAACAAAAAAATCTATTGTTTTGTTTTTATTCAAATTATCAGATATTTGAATAATCAGAGTTCGATTTGAGTGAACTCAACTGTTTTACATTCCACACTGGACCCTTTTCTAAGTGTTACATATGATGAGTCTATCTGCGGGCGGAGCTGAGTGGGTGCAGCACCTCACTGTTACCATTCTGACCACAATAACTTAGTGAAGGTATGATTAGGTCTAAGATGATACATTCTCTTTGCGCCTTTCAACCTCCTGGGACAGGTTATTTCAAAGGATTGGTTTAATCGGTCAAACCGTGAGTTATAACTTAAGGGAGCGGGCGAAGGGATCACATTTTTTCCTTTGTTTGTTTTTCTTTGACGACTGTCACCCCGACTGCCAGTTTGCAGCCATGAGAAGAACAAAGGTTGACTCCTGGGATCTGCTTGGTGGCGTCCATATGTGAACCGCAGTGTGACCAGTGAGTGCCCAACATCAGATAATGGCTGATACTGTGTTTCCTACCCTCCTACACGAACATGCATTATTATTTTTCTCACAGCGGTACAGGAATGTGAGTTCAAGCCATCAGTAACTACGTGGGTAAGATTGTGGGTGTCTGTGGTACGTAGTGCATGAGAAGAATTTAGTCCAGTTAAGTGAGTTGTTTTGACAGCTGTCGTTAACTTATAGTCACCTTATCGCGTGATGGGAGGGGCTTATATGTATAGAAAAGAAGTGCCGCGCAAGCTGGGATTAGTTACATTGACTCAAGTGTTGCTGGATCCTTTGATCTGATAAGTCAGGGAATTGAGAAAATAGACTTGAGTCTATTCGAATCATCCAGTGGTTTTAGTGAAATAAGATAGACTCATCCAAAGTTCAGTTTATGTGAAGTAAATATCCCATCACCCCATGAGGGTACAGACCACTGATCTCTACTCAACCCAACAATGAATAATATTACCATCCCATTTCATGAAGATATGTTAGTACTTCTCTTCTTATTATTGTCTGAGCATTTCTGTCCGGATTAGATTCAATGTAACAAATGAGAAACTTGTCCTCTATTTTTTTTCTCCCTATATTACAATCTGTACTGTTCACTGCCTCAGTTCTCAAAATCATGTTGAATCCTTTGACCTTTATATAAATTTCATCACACAGTTAACCAACTAAGCATTAGCTTCATTTATAAAAATTACACTTATAACCCGACAACTTTTTTTCTGGTATTAAAGACTGATAAGACTTCAATTTAGATATAATAGACAATCTCTACCCAGTTTACATAGCAACTAAAATATACATGCACATGTACCAAAGTCTTACCAAAGTTTCCAAGAGTGGAGGTGGCACCCCTGGCAGAGGTGTAACAATCGTCAATACCTGCCATGGTCAGCAATTTTTTGGGAACGGGTGCACTGACAATACCAGTACCTCTGGGAGCTGGAATGAGCCTCACCAACACACTGCCACATTTGCCTGTGACCTAAGGATATAAAAGTAACTGCTCTATGCCATTTTCCCCCGATCATGCCAAAATTAAAAGAAAGGTAAATTACTTCTTGTCAGTTAGCAACGATTAACAAGCAAAACTATTTCAATTCTGATTCAAGGCTTTCGCTTACGACCCACCATTTCTTGAAACAAAAACATCACCCTCAACTCTTCAGTACTACACACATTAATGCTTCTATGCCAGGCCATTTCTCTGCTCTAGTCCTAGTTCAGGGTTTCCTTTTCTTTCATTTCCACCTCCACTACGGAGTTCTGAACAACATCTAGTATCTAGATCTGCATGTTTGTGTTTCTATTCTCTGAAGCGCCAGATCTAACTGGAATTGGTGACTGCCATAACAAATCACTCCCAATCATGTAGATCTAAATTCTAATTTTGCTTAATATGTCCACTTGTTAGGTTTGAAAATCTCATCCTTATCCTCCCAGGGAATTGCTGTAACCATCTAGATCTAGATCATTTATCATCACTATGACAGTCAACTATGATGTCCTTCAGTATTCTAACATTTCTAGACACCGTCAATTCTTGTCAGAGGGGAAAAAAAAAAAATTGTCTAAAAGAAGCTGATAAATAAAATTCATCATTCTATAAAAATCCACAGTTGAATCGAAAGCAAATATCATAAATCAAACAAGCGTCATAACAGAATGAAACGGTTTTCTATTGATCATCTCCAGTTAATTGTAAGAGAAAAGCCATAGTTACAGTCCCAGAACAACATTGGGCACATGGCAGTTTTCAGATACTGACAGCCTAGAGCAGTTCCACGGAAAGCAGAGAAAGAGCTAAATGCACCATTGGTGGGTAGTCTCATGGATATGGCAAAAAAAAAAAAAAAGATAACTGACAGCATATATAATCCATCACAAAAAAATTTGCCGATTTAAAAAGTGAATCATGTTCAATCACTACGTTATCCATGGTAAGCTTTATAAAGCTCCAGTATTTCCCTGGCCAATTTCTAGCATTAGTTGAATTAACAAAGAAAACAAAAATAAACACTGTATACATCTTGAAACCAAGAATACTATGTACATCTTCCATATACAATAAGTACTTCAATATGCCTGAGATAGAAATACTCTTAGAAAAAAATTTGAAAGGGTACCGCAAACTGCAAACTTGTAAAAGATATGTAGTATATCAGACAGCCAACTTTTCAGACCTCATGGACTAAAAATAAAAAAATTACACTACACTGTAACTCATAAGTTCTTGGAATCTACCTTTTCAGACTTCCTCTATTCACCGATCCTGTTTTCATAGCTCAGTATAGTAATGTAAACAAAACAAGATGCTATAAATTGTAAATTACAATATAAATTTGAAGTGCAAACAATATACCAACCTTGCAGGGGACAGTGTGAGGTTTTCCAATTTTATTCCCCCAGTACCCTCGTCTCACTGGGATAACAGAGAGTTTGGCCAGGATGATAGCTCCACGAATGGCTGTGGCCACTTCTTTGGAGCACTTAACACCCAAACCAACATGACCATTATAGTCTCCGACCGCTACAAAAGCCTACAAAGCCAGAGGAGATAAAAAGAAAAGAACTGTCTTTGTTTTACTCTTGATTTTTACACGTCAGCATAGGTATGTTGAGACTGCATCTATTAAACCATATCACTTAATTTTAAGGCTAGCTAAATTTTGAGGCAGCAACCCAGGGTTGCCAACCCCATCATGGTCGAACCAGGGATTTCTCTTAAAAAAAAAAAAAAACGGATTTTTTACCTAAAACAGGGATTTTACCTAAAACAGAAGAATCCGATGTTAAAGCTCATTTTGCAGTATCCAATCAAAGAATTTATGCGCACAGCAGATATTCACAATTACTGTCAAATACCTAGTTTTTCTAAATAATGTAAAATCCAGGAAATACATAAAGAAATATTCAGTCACTATTTACAGTTAATTCCTTGGCTTATCTGATAGTTTGATGAAAGTAAACGCCACACAATACTCAGGTCTAGATCTATACATATCATGTAGGTGTATGGTATATCAATATAAAATATGACAATGAAAGTACAATGTGAAAACCAAAGTGGAATTTATGGGGACATTCAGCATGATCAGAATCAATTATTTATAGCAATCTACGATGCGGTACACCCATATCTTATATTCCTTCCACGTTTTTATAACACCCCCCCCCCTCCCCCACGGACACCCCGCTCCTGCCTAATGGAATACAATGTTTGTTCAAAATGTAGGGCTTTGATGTGATGATAAGGAGAGCGGGATTGGATAGGAGATGAGAAATCTCTACTAGGTCTTGTCTCTGTGCAACATCGAACTTGCCAAACATCTTAAGGTTCCATAGACGGCCGGTCAGCTCTCGTGCTTTGAAGTCGGGAACCTACTAGACGGGCAGACACTGAGCCGGTTATGTAGGCTCAGACTACATAAAATCCCCCCTAACCCTTCGCTACTTTTCACAATATGGAGTGAGAAAATCTAGAATGGGTGGGAAATGGATAACACCAGAAGTTGAGCCAATGTTCACTGCACTAGAAAGGTAGATCTAAACTAGATCTAGATACAAGCGAGACAGAAGCGACACTGACCATCACTATCCGCCCAACGAAATGAGGTCACTGGCCATTACATTACACAAACGCCCATTGTTCTGGCTTAGAAATCACGTCACATGCATAATTTCGACAAGAGTATTGTAAAACTCTGTTTGATTCTGACAGCGAACGTAACGCCCCGATCAAAAACGTAGATCAATGTTCCAGATGTCACACCACCGAATACGCAAAAAAAAATTTTTAAAATCGTAGTTTTGCTAATTCAGTGTTTTTCTTTGTTATTATTATTGTTAAATTTATGAGAAACCCTGAATTTTAAGCATTTTTCCAGGTGTCCCGGATATCACTTGAAATCCGGGAAAATCCTGGTTTTTCCGGGAGGGTTGGCAACCTTTGCCCGCTGTTATTTTATCTTCAATACTGCACAAAAACAGATCCACTAAACGTTAAAGGCAGCAAATATGTAAATGACATCTCCATTACCTATCGATGTTCTTACCTTGAACCTAGTTCTTTGACCGGCACGAGTCTGTTTCTGAACAGGCATGATTTTCAAAACTTCATCTTTAAGTGTCCCAGGCGGCAGGAAAAAATCTATGATGTCACATTCCTGAAAACAGAGGTTTTATTTTTGTGTCAGATGGTAATGTCCCTGGAAGGCTGTCTATCATTTCATAACAGTTCTCAACCTCATACAGAAAAAAAAAATTTTAAAATCAAGTATTTTGAGTGAAATATCTTAAATGACCCACATATTTTGAACATGAAATCATGACAGAAATCAGTTTCCTGGCACTGTTGTCATAGTTTTGGTCAAGCCTTGTTTATCTTGCTTTCCATTTTGTCTCAAATTCTAAGATTCTTAAATTTTGAATGAATAAAGTTTCAAAAGCTATGTTTTCGTGGTATCAATGCTTGGGTTATTCCTCTTCATTGCTGTAATTAGAATGATACATTATTCATATCCAATGTAAAAGACAGTCTTCTAGCGCTTATATTCTATATCCAAAGTAAACAATCACATACCAGGGACAGTTTGGACACAGAATAAACACTTGCAGGCCAGACATGGCTAACCAGTTTGAAGAGTGGGGATAGAAATGTCATCTTTTAAGTTTATGAAGAGATGTTTACATGATCATTCTTTGTGTGACATATAGTGGTACAGATCAAGAGCTGTTATTCTTTTAATTGAAAGAGGGCTAGGGAAAAAGTTGAGGCTTGAAAGAAGATGAGATGATTTCTTATTTCCATGAAATATTGAGGTAGAATACACAAGAACTAGGATTGCAATATGCACAAGACAAAACTGCACAACTGTGGTGAAAATTAGAGGCAGTTTTCCAATAACCACAGCAGTTCTAGCATTTATATTGGGAACCCCTTATTACACACCAATCAAAAGTATTTTTCTTGAGGAATACCCCACAAGACAGTGCATATGAATACAATGCTTATAAATGACTTTTGTGTCTTTGTAGTGCATTCCTGCCAACTGTCTACTGAAAATTGTTGCTACTGGAAATTCCTGTAATTGTTTCTTAAACCTTTAAGTCCAATTTTCTCAAAATGGCACCCTGTGAAACGTGCAGTGTTAATCATAACTTAAACTAGACTTAAGATACTGACTTCAAATGAAAACCAGAGTGCCAAAAATTTACTCCTCTACGAAAATATGCAAAAATCCTCCCTCAAAATCAAGGTCCTCCACGTTAGGTCACTTTTTCTCAATACACTCCACATAGGCCTATAAACTTTCAACTAGACTCTTAACGATTCAACAATATAAAAAAAAAAAAAGGCGATCTAGATCTACAACTTACAATTTTTTTCAATTGTAATTTGTATGGATCCATGATCAAGGTGATTTTTCTTTTTTCAACACTTACCTTGATGGGCAAGGAGAAGAGGTAAATTTCCTCCAGAGTCTTGATTTTACCATCTTTGACAAGACGTCCAAGCTTGGTAACTGGTACCCATTCCTTGTCACCATCTTTGGCACCTCTTCCGCGTCCCCTGCCACGGCCACGTCCTCTACCCCTCCCTCGACCACGGCCTCTATCTCCAAAGCCACCACGGAACCCACCCCTCAGGCTATCACCGGCTGGTGCTGCTGCTGCGTCCGCCATTGCTGATGAAGAAATCAGAATTGAATTAGATCTAAATCTAGAGTCTAAGATCTTACACTTAAGGGTCTGATGATATAGAGTCTAGATCTAGGCACTACCTTCTCACCAAACTGGTGCCTAGGCCTATATCGATACTGCAATTATTGCCTCGGCGGTATGCACTGTCGAGGGTCCCAGCAGGTTAGGGCCAGGGGTTGGTCTAGTTCATTTTACAGTAATCGATATGTGCCGGGTGCCGTAGGGACCGCAATGAGAAGGTAGTGCCCACATCTAATTGAAATACCTACTGATCCAGACCTAGATCTGGTCTTTCAGTACAGTCTATATCTGGAATCTAGATCTTAGATAGATATAGATCTATGTTTTGAGGGGTTTGGCTGTTTTTGTTCTTCCTCCTTGTCCTTTGCTATTGTCTGCAGACCAGTGACTGACAGTAAATCTAGGGTAGATCAAGACTCTAGATCTAGAACAGAAATTATAAAAATGTCATTTTTTATCTGGATCTAGACTAGATCTAGATTTAGAGCTCAGATCTGTATTTGACATTCACTATGTTCACCTTTAGGGACAAGATGTAGACAGATCCAATACCAATGCTATACCGACCATATGGTTATCCTAATAGTCTGGGCAGATAAGAAACATATAATATGACAGCTTTTTAAGAATATAACGTTGCGCAAATGATGTTGGATACGACTTGATGTAATTAACTCGATTTTACGGACAGATTTCTTGGATTAAGAAGACACAAATTATTAACGGCCTTACGTGATTATTTGAGCGATCAAAGAGAACCACTTCCGGTTTGATAATAGTCACGTGATTTTAGACTTCGTCTTATAATATATTCGCTATTTCTGAACGATTCTTCGATGCTCAACAATCATGCATTGCTTTCTTTATTGTTGCTATCCTCAATCTATCTTTGGGCTTATTTACATCTATTGGAACTAGCTGTCTGAAGAAATTTAATCTCACACAAGTAATCTTCGTAATAGAAAAAAAAAAGATCTGCTTGCTGCGGCAACAAAGGAAATACGCATACCGGTACATGTGTAAGTTTGTCATCATCATTGTGCACAATACATGTACTATTAGTAGGTAGTACAAACTGATTTTTATATTTTGTGGAAAACACACAGTTATTGTTTAAACTTACAGAGCTTGTTTTTCTAAGAATTTTGATACCAGTTTTACTATTCTAGCTTAATTGGTTCAAAAGTTATGACATTTTGAAAACGTGAAAATACGCCCCTAATTCGCGACCTATAGAACAGTTTTAAAGCTAGGATTCTCATGCTTCCCAGTCCTAAAGTCCTATAGGTATATAATAGCCTCAATTTTTTGCAGCAGCAATGGATGCATTTAAATATACAATGTACTAATTTCACCATGGAATGTCCTCCGATGTCATTTTTTGCATTTTTTCCATGGAAGAGAGAAAATGGCATTTTTATGGCAACTTTAAATGGACATGAAATTGCTCTACATAGAAGCACAGAAATAAATTATATATGAAATTAATCAGGAAGTCAAGCTCTTTAAAGGGACATTGAAGAATTAGCTGCAATGAAATTTTCACTTTGTTTTTTCTAAAGAAATTTTAAGTTCTACATGAATGAAATTTACATCAGTGTAACCCCTGTTCTTTTGGCTTTCATACTGACTTAGTTTCGTATAGATCTGTTACAAGGACGCGACACACGACGATCGTTTGTGAGCAGGGGGTCAAATCTGAAGCCCGTCGGACGGATTCCGAAGCGCGAGACCCTATCAAATTCAACACTCAAAAACACACATATAGAAACATCATATCATTAAACATCCACGAAGTTTCGATAGAGGAGAGATAAAACATTATTTTGACACCAAAATCATATGATTTGGTCAAGATGAAGAAGAACAGTGTCAGAGTGAAGATACCCGATAATTGACGAAAATCGGCCATTTCGCCGCTTCACCGGGGCAGTTTGCACTACCTAATACTATTAATTCATCATCGGCTTTGAAAGTCTTGGTGAGAGGTGGTGCAGCAGACCATCACTGTGTGGGTCTCACGCCAAAGGATGACTCCCTCAAAAAAAAATCACGTATGAAGTCTCTCAATCCTAAGAAAGTAGGATTATCCCGGTTTTCAGTCCCTGTCGTGCTTTTGGTGAAGGGAATTTTTATCAGTAGAAATTTTGAAATATTGCCTGAACAGTGGTGTCTCTGCCTACTCTTCATCCAATGTTTAATAGCCACGGTTCTTTAATGTGTTTATCTTGCAGACAGCATCTGCAAAATGTACTCGCCTTATCCAAGAAGGCCAAACGGTAGGCTTCTCTCTCTATGAAATCAGAGAACTGTTGAGTCACTGAAAAAAATGCAGGTTTTAATATACAAATCCTCCCCATTCCCTGATGGTAGGATCCGAGACTCGAATCGGCGACGTCTCTGGAGTCAATTTTTCGCTGCACAGCAGAGACTAACCACAGAGCCATGGCGATCCCGGGCGACTCGTTACCTCTAACTTGGGACTCCTTTTATCCAGAGAAGAGACTTCACAGCCCTGTCCTCATCTACAGATGACTGAAAGGCATAAGAGAACATAAAGCAACAGCTCCATGCGTTAGCTAGTACTTTCACCTGAAATTTATTGTGCTTGTTTCATATCATGTTCTGCTAGTTGATTGGGAAGTTGATAAATTTGTTGCCTAATTGGTTGGTTGGTTAGTTGTTTGGTTGGTTGATTGATTAGTTTTTTGGGCTGGTTGTTTGGTTGATTGGTTTGATTGGCTGGCTGGTTGGTTGGTTGGTCGGTTGGTTAGTTCACTGATTGGTTTCCAGCAAACTTGAAACATACATATATATGTATACTGGGTGAGTCAGAAGTAACCGCGCAGTCAGAACATTTTTAGTCCAAATGATAAAATTTATTGATATTCCGGTCATACAGTATTAAACTAAATGTACATGAAACAAAAGCCGTATAAAGAATAATTAGAGTAAATGCCCAAAATGCTTTGGCTAACAATATTCCTTGATAAGTAACTGATCGATATTGAGTCTAAAAATAGCTGTCCGTTAACTTACAATAAGCATCCATTGACTGCCCAGTTACTTCGGATATA
>JBCEWB010000012.1:649664-663057 GCA_039654565.1 Peronia peronii | reverse complement strand
CCCCATCTACCCACCCACTTTTTTCCAAATATCTTAGTATATACAACGGGTTTATCAAGTGAGGATCTACACTTTGAACATCATCATAAATCTATAACACCCGGGACAATTTTGGGAAGAATACGGTAATATATCCAAAGTACAGAAGTTAAGCAATGTTATATTTTAGTAGTCTTGGCGAGAAGGAAAGAGGGAGGGGGGGGGGGGAGGAGGAAAGAGAAAGCGCCGTGGGTGAGAGGTTGAGCGTCTACTACTTAACGAAAACGTTGGCGGTTCGAATCCTACTGGAGATAGTAAAGAATTAGAACCTGCCTGCTTTTTTTTTCAGTTACTGTCCCTTAGGTAAGCATGGCGTCTGGACTTCTGGGGTTACTTAGATGAATATATTTCGGACGTCTCTTGTCAACGCCTAAAATGAAATGTTTAGTAACAATTAACTTTTTTATATGTAAACGACATCCTGGAGATGGTCTTATCAGTAGTCGGACGAAACAAAACAAAACAAAAACATCAATAACAGCAAACAAGCACACAAACAAATAAACAAACAAACAAACAAACAAACAGGTACTACATTTTCCCTCTTCATTAGTCAGACATTTAGGGACTATGAGAGTATTTTTATATAATAAAACAGAGAGAGAGACAGAGAGAGAGAGACAGAGAGAGAGAGAGAGAAAATAGTGGAGTGGTATAATATGCATTGCTGTAAATGTAGCTGGAACGAACACGTCGAGATTCTTGTCCCTGATTGAATTCCAAGTAGTACCGTGTATGTGTGTGTGTGTGTGTGTGTGTGTGTGTGTGTGTGTGTGACAGAGATGAAAGAAATGAAGGAAAACTTGAGTGAACTAAAAGATAAAAAAACAACACACACACACACACAAATAGTGATACAACAGCTGCACAACAGCTTATCCAATCTTCAGAGTATCTCTTAGTGACATATATTTTCATCTTCATAATTAACAACGCCTTCTAGAAGTTTTTGGAAAGTATTTAGTCAGCTAGTGCTTTAATTTTAAAAAATCAACAACAATAAACAAAATAAATAAAAACAAAACAAAAGTATAAAACTGTCTTACAGACCGAGATTTCCACAGTCTACTGTATATTTAGGCACCTAATATTTTCTTTTGATTCTTCTGAAAATAAATAACAACGAACAGTAATAATCTAAATTTTCATGATAGATCTGCTTAAGCAGTTAATACCCAGCCTAACAGACATGACCTGTGGTTTGGCACCTGCTCACGGAGAAAACGGGCCGGGATCGACTCGCGGGTCCTGCATCGGGGGATGGAAGGATACGAAGATCGAAAACCCGCATTTTTTCAATGATTCAACGGTCCCTGGCTTCCAGTGGGTAGGGAAGCCCGACCTCTAGCCTTCTCGGATAAGGGCCAACATATTTCGGAGGTCCCGTGTGTAAGTTACGCACGTTAAAGAACCCGTGGCAGTTCAAAATCGATGAAAGAGTAGGCTGTGAGCCGCAAAATTTCCAAATTCCAAATTTCTATCCACAAAAATTATCAGCAAAAACAGGCAACCTCTTAAAACGCTATAATGATCCTACTTTCTTAGGACTGAAAGGCTTAAGAAAAACAAAACATTAGACATGACATCGGGAAAACAGATGATAGTAAATCTGGAAATAACAGGCTGAACATCAGATAAACAAGTTTAATCTAAACTAATAGACTGATGATCTAATAAACAATTGAGAATATCTACTGAACAACTTAGATCTGGCTCTGTGGAATCTAGAGCATGACAGGATGGTGGTCACTTGACCTCCAAAGGATGGGTCCCTATTTCCTTTTTCACGAGATAACCACCCACAGGAGGTTGAGCGGCTTACCAAGACTGTTGCCTTTATATTGCATTCCCTGCGTATTTTCTGTAAGCCTGTCTTTCGTAAGTTCAGAAGAAATAAGGAATGGTTAATTTACCCAACTGTCGATATTTAAAGGGAAGATCATGTTCTCTCAATTCTCACACACGGACATCAGAATGACTCACAATGACAAGAGTGGGCGGGGGGGGGGGGGGGGGGGGGAACCCCAAGGGAATCAATCAATTAAATATTAGTAACTCAATAGAATTAGTGCTACTTCCCTTATTTTCATTTCCGACATCAGTCGTACTGATTTTCATCTCTGCATCGAGTACTACATGTACTCGGTTATCTTTCTTTCGAACATCTCATTTGTCAGTTTCTAAGAGCCCCTTGCAGCTGGATATCCAGCAGCTATATGAAGTAAAGATGTTAATATAAATACATGGGCTACTTGTACAATCGTATACTTCTGTTTATTAAACGTAAAACCTGAGAGCCATAGATTCTATGACTGAGGCAAAATAACCAAAGGTTATTTTACGGTGTTACAACTGACGTTTTCCTCGTCATAAGTCCGTATAATCAGGTTCAACATTCACTCTTACTTCGAGACGGGAAAACATCTGTTCAGTATATTGTTGGTGTGGGAAGTCATATAAACAGGGGCTGTATTTCCTTCTTCTTTCTATTCCTCTAAGAACTTTTAAGAATATCCTTTAGTCTGTTTTAATATGTTCATTTATTTATCTTACCAGTAAATCAACAATATATTTCTTCAACAAGTTTTAAAGACTATAGGCTACTAGCTGTACCATCTTGGAGTATATTATATGAGAGCGTATAAGGATAATAATACAAATGCTGGTCCTACTCTATATAAATATACAAATGCACAGCCAGTACGACTGTTATAATTATTTAACGTATTCACGAAAGAATAGTTGATTCAAGAGACGATCAGACCTGGAAATTGCATCCAGTAACTTGATAGACACCTTCAGATAGAGTGCTTGAAGTGATGCAAAAACCGACGACATCTATTTATTCACAATAAATGTAAGATAACTCTTAATTTATTTATTTATTACTATTTCCATTATTATTATTATCATGTTATAAACATGTCTTAAAATTAAGACGACTGTCTAACCGGTAAGTAATGAAAACAGTAAAAAGAAAAGAAAAAAAACAACACAATATGACGAAGAGGATATTGACCAAATTGAAATACTAGCCACATTTCGAGCTTAATTAGCTCTTCATCAGGGCAATATAGAAAAAATCGGCAATGTCATAAGTGTATGTTGCCATTGTTTGGAGAATCTTCCATTTCCATGCATGGAATTAATAAGTTTTTCTATGAGAACTGGATTTGGTAGTGAATTTGGACATTGCTTTAGTTGACTGTTTGTGAATTTTAGCATTTAAGATAATCTGCTCTTAAGGATCGAATTATTGCAAATTTTCTTTAAGCAATTGACGTGGCATTTAAGTCAATAATATTTTCAAAGGTCGAACTATATTTAGAAGCTCTCGTTACGTATTAAATTACATGTGGAAACGAACGCAACAACAGCCTGTACAAAAAGAGATTCTGCAGAGACGCTGGAGATGGATCGGATACACGCTCCGGAAACTTGCATCCAGTATCACAAGACAGCCCCTAATCTGGAACCCCAAAGGGAAAAGGAAAAGAGGCCGACCAAAAATAACACCTGGCGCCGGGACTTGGCAGCAGACACCAAAAGGATGGGTTACACCTGGAGGAAAATGGAACGTCTGGCCCGGGACCGGGATGTCTGGAGAGCTCTTGTCTCTGGCCTATGAGCCAGGGGGGGATTCCAGTGGCTTGTGAGTGAGTGAGTGAGACAGTTATATTTCATAGCATTGTTAATTGATTGAATTAAAAACATCACATGAGAAAAAAAAAATTATTTTAATATAAATTTGACACATAATGCTTTTTGTCTAGGCAAAATATTGCTTACAACATTATAACTTTTGAGTTCTAATGACGACAACATTAACATCTTACATTTTTATACTTTTGTTCAAATCACAGTGAAGTGACAACAGCAGATTGAACTCAAACCCATCAGTTAATGAGTCGTCGACCTTTTTAGTTATCCAGCAGGTCAACGAAGTGTTTAGCAATCTATGCTCTAGGCCTGGGCAGTAGTATTTGACTCCTGTGAACACTTTCGCACAACACCGATATTCAAGGAATAAACTACTCTTCGTTTACTTGGGTCCATGAATACCACGAATACCACGAACACCCAGCACTTGATGCTCATCAAAAGTAAGGGTCTGTTATATTATTGCGGCTGTAAATCGCAGCGCGACTATCGTGTATCCCCGATGGCTAGAGGTTTCTTGATATCAAAGGCATCAGTGTTACTGTCCTTCTCTATTCTCTTTCTCTCCACCCCCCCCCCCTCCCCGTCCCCAATCCCTTCTCCGCCTCTGCCCACGATACAGCATACTATTGAACTATAGGCACTTGGATATTCACTTTCATTTAGGATTCGAGGCTGGATTTCGGACCTCAGTTTTAGACTTCGGTATTCGTTGGGCCGAGCATTTGAGCAACGTGAGTAAAGAAGAGACATTCAATTTCTCTAAATGTCGGGTTTGTTTCGGCAAGGAGTACAGGTCTGAAACCTGATTGCTTGACTCCAAGTGTTGCTGTCTTCCTTTCACTCGGCCACTTACAGTCCATGAAGTTTATGGACCCAACTAAAGTGCGGTGCTGAACTGAAGCTAACAAAGCAAAGTTATATTTGCGTATGACAGAATTCGGTTCCGCCCACGTTTCCGTTTGTTTGTTTGTTTTTCTTGTTGTTGTTGTTGTTGTTGTTTGTGTTGTTGTTGTTGTTTTTGTTGTTGTTGTTGTTGTTGTGGTTAGTTTTGTTTCTGTTTTTAAATGTTTAGTTCTTTTGTTTTTCATTTCACCTATTTCAAGTCAAACTGATATTTACTAACAGTTACATTAGAGAATTGGAATGTGCAAACGTTCAGGTACTGAGATGTCTTCAGAGCAATGTAGATGTCATGTTAGGAAGAGCTGGAAGAAGTGGGATAGGGAAAAGATATTGGTGGGGGGGGGGGGACTTTGTGTTATGTTATCCGTCATTGGATTAAAAAAAAATAATAATTGCAAGAGAATCCGTTTGCTGTACCGGCGTATATCTACCTTTTAGAACTACAGCTCTGCTGTTCAAAAATACTGGAAGTTTGGGATGCATAACATTAGTAGAGGGCAAGGAGTGGGGGGAGGGGGGTGGGGGGAGGAAAGGTTAAGCATATGGCCAGACTGCATGTTTTCTACAGAACAAGCCATGAATTTCATTTGCTTTAAAGTGATGTGCATTATATTTATTCAAAAAGTCAGTCTTTGCCAAAGGCTATAGAATTGATATTGCATTAATTCATTATATGAGAACACACAAATTAAACACCCGTCTTAGACTTTCAGCCAAAAGGACGTTTTTATTTTATCTGCATCAGAGACTCTTTCAAAGGAGCATCTGAATTGCGCATGAATAGAAACCTTCTTTTCAATGCGAAAGAAAAACAGACATAAATGTTTTCAAGACATCCTTGAATGTCTTGAATGCTCTCTATTCATTTCGATGGCTCGACTGCATTACGAACTGGAGCAGAAAAACCTTTTGGGCGTTAACTACAACGTACATACAATACACCTGTCCTGTATATGCCCTAAGTTTCTTTGGCATAAGTAACTTGTACAGTGTGTCACTTATATGAAGAAAGTGTATACAAATAATTTGCCAAAACATTTTAACTCTATGTGGAGTAAACACTTATGGGTATTGAATTCAACGACTCTCTCCGTGATAGATCTTAAACTCAAGCGACGATTCATCAGGAATAGATAACATCATAAGAACTGAAATATTCCCTAACTCGATACTACAATACAGCAATTCACATAATCTCATATTTTGGTATAGCCTGTTGTCTTGAAAAATATCAATCTAATACAGTCTTATCTCTGTCTCAAATCATTATCGCCAGTGGGAAACAAACGAGGTCAGGTGACCACATCAGTCAAAACTTGTGGTTATGTGGGTGTGTTTTTCTCGATCTAGTGACAGTAAAGTGCTCTGTAAACGTTATCTCATCATTGGCTCTTTTAATTTCTCCAAGACCTCCTAGAGCATTTACATTGAGGAGGTGTTCGTGAACATACGGTGATAATGAGTATTACCTCCTCAAAAACAGATTCCATAACTTTAAACTCATCTTGTTCTTGATGGTACACTGATCCTAAATGGGGCAGGGTCCTCAGCTATGTTTTGCGCAGCAGAGGGTTAAAGGGCATCCCACTATATTTAGAAATTCAGCAACTGTTGAACGTTGTGCTCTGCAGGAAATGTTACTGATGTAACTGGATGAACGAGTATTGAGGGGAAGATGGTGTTGAACGGATAAACGGATCCCTTGGATAAGATGTACGTTGCTCTTGCAGACACGGTTTCTGCACATTCGCTGGACTGAGGTTACGGTTTTGTCTCTTAGTGTTTCATTCCATCTGCCGAGCTTTCTGGGGATAGAAGGAATAGTTTGAACTTACCTTGGACGTATTAGCTCAAACATTACGGTAATACCTCATGCTATATACTTGTTTTGTTTTTTTTCACTTACTGGGTGATTTAAATGGATCTGTTTCTCTGGTCAGGTATGGAGTTCAGGGCGGAGAAAGAGCAAATGTGTATGAGATGCGAGTTTGGGAAATATTCTGTTTAAAGAAGATTCATTACTCTTGCCAACGATCCAATTAATTTAGCGACTTTTAAAAACATGTTATTCTTAGTTGGCTTCATCTATTTGTACAACTGAAAATGACATACTTCATTTTGTTATACTGTTATAAGCGAATATTTGTTTTCGTTGTTGTTGTGGGGTGGCTTTCGTGTAAGATCATTTCCTGTGAGAGTTCGATCTATAGTCGTGAAACCCATGCGGACGACGAGAAGTGCAATTATTGCATTATTCAATGGAGGGGAAATAATTAGGCCTAATCTTTGAAAGTATAGAATGCACTAAAATTCATTTGTAAATATAGATTCTCAAAGCTAAAACTGATGATTTTCATCCATGACACTAACAATTGTAAACATTGTTACAGCTCACGACCTCGTAATCCAATGTTGTAGCTATATATATATATATATATTAATACATATATATATAAATACATATATATATATAGTTAAAACAAACATATTTTAGTTTTTCCAAACTGGTCTGGTGGAAGTTGTCAGAAGACGGGACCAAATTCTGTAAGGTCAAATTTCACTGATAAAATAATGATTTCGATTCCACAGTCAATGCACACTTGACTTCACTGACACACTTCTCCCGTCCCCTACCCCTCTCCGTCATAGACACCTGCTGGTGGCCTCAGGTCTGACGATGAGAGAACAGCGTGTCGGCGGTACTAGGCGTGCTTGATTAAGAATAGGTCGCTGGCTTCCACTAAAATCACGGGTCATTGTTTTCGGTTCAGCCGTGTTTCCACCAATGTTGACTTTGGTTTATCGCTAGTACATTAACAAAGAGGAAAAGAAAAATAAATATGTGTGTGCGTGTGTGTGTGTCTGTGTGTACGGTTAATGGCCATCGTATGTTTTTTTAACTCCGAAAACCATTTAGAAAAATTAGCTAGCTACATGTATTAAGTCGTTCGCAAAATGGGCATTTTTTTGGTAAAAAATGTGAATGTCCATCAAGTGGGCCAAGAAAAAAAAGGGAGATTACAATCACGGACAGTAACTCCGCAAACTTTTTGTTTCCATTAGGGAAGTCGCCATATTGCATACATGTTAGCGATGAACGTGTCAAGACAACAGCTTACACAACACAAACATTGCATATGTTAAAAGAAAAACAAAAACAAAAAACGTTTGAATTGATGTTTAAAATTAAGCAACAGGAGAGACCTGGGCAATTACTCGGAGACCTTACAAGGTAAATGGATGTAAATACACTGGACTGTTTTTGCGGAGATCACTGTTATAATATGTTTAGTTGCAGATGTTCTGGTTGGGTGGGTTGCAGGCACACATGAAGTAATTTCAATGACGTTAGAGTAGCAACTGTGAGCATCCATGCAAAAAGGGATCCAGATTTCATTTTTTAAAATATCCATTTCTGAATAAAGTAACAGTCCCTAGTGATTCAACTTTATAAAACACTCAATGTTTGTTCGTTTTCGAGATAATATAAATTTTATGTCATTTGTTGTGAAAATGTCACTTTTAGAAAAACGTTTTTTGAGTATTCATTGATTTAAAATATTATGCTATGCATAGTTTGAAAAATCTTTTTCAAAGGACTATTTATAAACTACAGATTAGTTATAGTCACTTGTGAACCAACTGTGTATTTATGGACGTCCACGAAGCTTTTGGAAATTTTGGAACATGTTTACCCTGTATCTCTATTGATATTTTTGCGATATCTGGGCCCTTTTCCCAAATACTATCACTTTATTATAGGCATAACCAGTTTCTACAAGTCAACTGTTTCTTACTATCTTTAATAGCCTATCTTTGGCAGTCTATGTTATCCCTCTCTATATAAAATGTTTAAAGGTTAACTCTACCACAGTCAATTGATTGGTCTGGTCATTGATTAGTTCATTATACTCAGCACGTTAATAAAATATACAAATGTATTAACATGGTGACTGTATAGCTCTATCCTGAGTCATAAACTATCATTTTCTTCACTCTACAAAGGTATGAAAAGCTCAGTCTGGTCTAGCACTCGCTGACCACATTATTGCACTCGAATTTGCATCATAACAGTATAACTGTGGTAACATAATGCTCATAAATTAGATTTCCTTAAAGAGTAGACTGTCAGTCTCTCAGCATGAATGTTATGTCTTCATAGCAAATCTAACACCTGGAATTTTCTGTCGACACTTCGAGAGTTTAACTTGAATAAAATATGTTATCACAGAAACCTTGATATTGCAGCACTTTGCTTTGACACGTGTAAAGTTAACTGGGAAATCAAAATTAGTTGTTTTTTTCTTTCATTGTTGATGTTGTTACGGTGGTAGCCAATAGCAGTGGCCGTGGTAGGTGTAGTTCTACTTTTGTCCAGATCCAAGTTAGTTGTTAGATATGAAACTTTAGGGTTGAAAGCGATAATACGGTCAATTTATAACTGTCTGAACGTTGCCATGTTATTATTGTTCTTGTTTAAAGTGGCTGTGATTCTGTTATTTTTAAAACGGACTGTTGCTATTGTTGATTTTAATTGATTTTCGTTTCAATTACTGTTTGCCTGTTCTTACTTTGCTGATGTTGTTCTGTGATCGATCGCTGTTTGCTGTCATTGATAACAGTTACAATGCTGTTCGTTTTATTAGAACTGTCATCTCAGTTAATGTGATTTTGTATGGATGTGATTTTATGTTCATGGAACTTCACATTTCAGGTATTACATCCTTTTGCAGTGTCCAAATCCACCTGACAAGTGTGGTTCTACGTGCCAGTGACTCACATCTTAACAAGTCTTTTTGCCTTGACTGTCCTTTGTTTCAACCAGCATTAACGTCTAAACTTTGAGGCTGACGTGTTCCAGCCAATACTTATTTATACACCCATATTTTCCAGAGGAGGCTTGACTTAAAAGAGCCTTTTCCCAACAGGTCAGTGCAATATTCGTCACGTGACTGTCGTACATTGAACTTCTGGTTTCTCCACATCTTCAAAAAATAGCATACACTGCAAGCCAGTTTTGGAAACAGGCTATGTTGGTACCAAAACAAATCCGTGATAAATTATATTATAAACACAAAAGAGCCTATTTTTTGTTTGTTGTTTAATTGTTTTTGAGTGTGTGTGTGTGTGTGTGTGTGTGTTGTGTACTTGATATTTTTGTTGTTGTTTTGTTTTATTTTTTTCACAATAATTAGGGGATAGTAGATATGGCGAAATTTAAAAATCTAAATATTGTCATAATGCTACATGCTTACCCGACATGTATGATTAAATACATTTTAGTTCCGTCTATAATCATGACACCCCAAAACACATCAATTCTAAATAATATCTGTTTTAAAAAAAACGTCTGCAGTTCCAGGGCTTCTATAACTATATTATGCCCCGTTTCATATATATATACATATATATATATATATATAGTGCTCTAGACTGAAGGTATAAAATGATACCTTCCTTCCTTGTGAAATTATATTTTCTGATCTTGATTGGAAGTTGCACATTTTGCTTTTGTTATTCATTAACTAAGATGTAACATCTTGACGCATAAGGAAACAAAACAGTGATTGTGTCAAAAAAGAAACAATGGTGATACAAAATATATATCACTTCTGTGTTATCAGTCTAAAAACAACACAGAACGAATATACATAATGAAGTGGATAAAGCTAAAATCTATTATCAAGAATACAGGTATATGGGCATGCCTGTGTTACCAGTATGGAAAAAACACCAACAAATAATGGCACTGGTATTTTTGTGCATCAGCAAAGTTTGACTGAAATGCCGGAGTGAGTCTATTCTAGTATGTCTATAGCCGTTCAATCCAAATATGTAGGACAATCGCGGCTTTAAGTGCGTACCCAGTTTTGGTGAAAAGTAATTTTGTGGATGGAAATTTGGAATTTCGGAAATTTGCCAGGACAGCGGCGTCTTCGCTCACTCTTCATCCGATTTTAAACTGCCAAGATTCTTGACATATATACGAAACTTCAGATATAAATGTTTCGTTGTCCGAGCAGGTTTCCCTACCCAAAACGCCAGGATATCTTTGAGTCATTGAAGAAAATACAGGGTCTAAATTTCGAATCGTTCCCATCCCGGAGGATTCCAATTTCAAATCGGCCACGTAATTCTCTTGGTTAAGGCACACGCCTAACGCTACAGCCACGGCAACTCCTCCCTAAGGGGCTTGGATATATTGTACTTACATATACTAATTATGCTACCTGTCTCAGGGTTGAATTTTATATTTACTGGCGTCAGACAAGTGGGGGCTTTTATATAAAACTTACGCTGATGCCTGTGCCAACAGCACAGGGCTGGATAGCAATCTGCAGTAAACTGTGTTTCCCTCATTTCCTTCTGCACTGCTTTCACTTTCTACACTATATCAGAAATCCCTAACTTATTTTCCTCCCGTTTACCTTTGCCAAAATATTGGGAAGTAATTAATACCCCGTTTTCCTTGTGGTGTCCAGTTATTTGACTTTGCCCGTCCATTCTGACGGAATGAGGGCAATTTGGAAATCATGTTTCGGGCTTTACTTTTTTTTTTTTTTTTTTAAGATTAAGAACAGTAAAAATAGACGTTTAAAACTAAAGAACAGTAAAAAACAGGTGAGCCAAATTGAAAACAATTCAAACCGACGAAACAATTAAGCACAATCATACATCCTTGAACACATACACATACACACATATACACAGTATGTCAAAGACCTCAGAGCACAATGGTCGGAGAAATATTATTACTTTCGGAGTGCGTGTTTCTGTTACATTTGATTGGTTATACATGTAATTTCTTGCCCAGATCAGCACCGCCATTTATGTAAAACTTACCTCTAGAAATGTTAAGGGTTCGATCTCGTCAAAGACTTGACCATACTTTGCTAAGGAAATTCTTCTCCAAGCAATGTTACAGTGCAACCAAATGCTGCTCGTAATAAGATAATATAACGTAAGGTAGGATAAAATAAGATACGATAAGATAAGATAGATTTTTATTTGTCCTCACAAGGAAATTCCATTCACAGTACAAACTCATGTTATGTAAGATACATTCACACTCACACGTTGACAAAAATATCATCAATATCTCCAAAACAAGACAGACTCGAAAAATATTGCGTCAGCGTGATAATCGTGTCACTGATGACAGAAATGAATATTTGTTTTAACGCTAACTAGTCATTCTTACATACAACAAACACACACTTCTTTCTGAATACTTCAATTGATCGTGAAGTGGGTGCAAAGTCTTCCTGAATTGTGGTAAGCTATGATATGCAAGCCTGTTAATATAAGGCAATATATTATATACTTATGACTTCTTTTAACAATTTTGTTTCACTTTCTTGATGCGTCTATTTATTCTCTTTCTGTAGAAATACATGTATATTCCATTTAATTCTTTTTTCAACTTCCTATGGGTGGTTCAATGCCATCACAGAAACCCTGACCTTCTGGACAGTCTCCACCCGCACTTTAGTGTTAAGCCCTGATCTCTGTTCTATACATTCTCCACAATTTCTATATCATATTGTATATTTTTCATTCTCAGCCATCAATGTCATGTTATAGTTTTAAAGAAAAAGAAAAGAAAATGCGAACCTCGCATCAACATCTTGTCATTCAAATGCGAGACCGTTAATATTTGAAAAGATTCAAATCGCCAGGTTTACTTTTGTCTTGAAACTTATGTATGACATTTATAATTTGTGTACGTCAGGTCTGTGTATCATAACCGTGTGGTTCGAGATGACTCCACCCATCTATTTTTAAAATGAATGGAAGTATTCCGGTGGAGAGAAGTAGGCTATAAATATAAAATATGTAAAAACTAGCCGAGAATCCTTACAGAAATTAATTTCTACCAATGATATGCTCATCTTCCACAGCATTGCTTTTTGGATCTGTCTTGCTGTGATATCATTCAAACAATTTAAGTCTCAGTGCGTGTGACTATAATACTTAATATTATGACTCACAACTACGAGAGGTATTTCCTTTTCGGAACAAATTCACATCTGATTTATTTTTCTTGTCCTATATCTTATTTCTGTACAGGTTTAATTTAACTGAGGATTGTATTAAAAAGCTGTAATCTGTACATCTTACGGGGAGGCAATCGCTTCATTCAGTAAAGCACTTGAGTAATTTTAGAATATCCCGTTCAGTAAAGCTGCATGTGACAAAACTGTTACTGGTTTACAATAATTTTTGAAGTCAACAAGTCCGATTTTGACAACTCAATACAACTACAATCATCAAACAACAAGAACCTACTGTGGTATATTGTATGTTGCTCCTCAGGTCTGAAACGGATTCGATATGGCTTTTGTGCTTCTGCCTATATTAGGACTGATCTGTGATGTCGTGGGTCTGATACTGCACATTGTGGGAGTGGCAACGCCAGAGTGGTCAGTAGAGGAAGACACTGACGTTACTCATGGCTTGTGGGAAGACTGTCTGCCGGATGACTGTTCCTATCTGTCCTCTGACGATAAGGAGTTATGTAAGTCTGTCCTGCATCTATCTATGTGCCTGCCTGTCTGCATAACTAGCCACTCATACTTTCATCTATCTCTCCATTCATCTAGCCATCCTCTATCTATCTATCTATCTATCTATCTGTGTATCTATATATCTATGTATCTATCTATGTATCTATGTATCTATGTATCTATGTATCTATGTATCTATGTATCTATGTATGTATCTATCTATGTATGTATGTATGTATGTATGTATGTATGTATGTATGTATGTATGTATGTATGTATGT
>JBCEWB010000012.1:622289-637693 GCA_039654565.1 Peronia peronii | reverse complement strand
AAAAAAAAAAAAAAATCACCTCCAGGGGGTTTCCCCCCCCCCCCCCCCCCCCCAAATTTAAGTTTTGTACTGTATTCGTGCTCAAACAAAGGTTATGTATACATCTGCCTTTCTGAAACACCAAAATTAGACATGTTTTAAGAAAGGATTGGCGTGTGAATTTATTAATTCTGAAAGTTATTCCTGATCTATATGGAAAATCCCAGATTTTTTTTACATGAAATCCATGATCGGGCCCAGTCAGGGTTGGCAACCCTGGGTATAGCCCTTTTTTAAATTTTAAATTGGCACATTTTGTCCTTTGGTGGATCTGAAAAGTGTGCAATCTGTATTTGTGAATATATTGTAAGTCTGTTTCAAACAATCAACATAGTCATGAAGCAGTGTCAGTAAACGGATTTGATAGTTTTTCATGCAGATTTTATGTAATTCCCAATCAAGTTTTGATTACCTGTTTTTGTAACCGTGGGAATCTGTTTTGCATAAATCAGAATGATACGTGAGCCGGCCTCACGGACCTCAAGGCAAAGTGCAGCCACCCAAATAGAGAAAATCACATTCAAAGATAAGAAATCAATATTTTGGTTAGATGAGTCTGATGAAATATGATAATTTAGCCATATTTGTATGTCATAGATAAAGCTGAGTCTTTGAAAACTTCGCTAAATATATCTTTTTGATCATTAAAAGCAGTGGGGTCTAGCAAAAGCTATCAAAGTAAACTGTAAAATGAATCCACATTCCCAGATTCTGTGGAGATCTCGTTGACGATAGATGCATTGATTGATTTTATCAATCACTTTTATATAACCATGCCAAATTCCATGTGTAGATGTTACTTCTATGCCAGTTGCTAGGGAATAGTTGAGGTGATCCGCATGCCGAGTGTGAAGAAACGCACCGCCATCTTCGAAAGCAATTATCTTGTCTGGGTAGAGTCGGTGTTTTTAATATCGTATAACTTTTCCAAAAGCTGAATAGATTTCATTGATGTTAGTATCAAATTAAAAAATGAAATGTGGCACATTCTGTGGGTGAATAAAAGTTCTAAACCTCAAAATACGAGAAGTGGTGCTGGCTCACATATTTGCTCATGCAAATACTCTTCATTTGGCTTTTGATCTTCCTTTGAGTGGTTTGGACAAAGACACTCTGAGATTTAAACTTATTGTCTCTTGAATTGCATTCCTTGCCTAAACATAAGAGACTGCTAAGTTTTCTCTCTCTCTCTCGAATTACATCCCTTGCAAAAACATGTGGAGTTCTGCATCTGACCACGCTATACTTGTGTCATCTTCAGTCTTGCTAATGAGTGTGTGATTTACATGTTTTCACAGAGCTACAGTACGTTGGAACGTTTCACTCCCACTGTCAGTGAGGAGTTCTGTCGATACTCTCACAGCTCTCCCCATGGCCGAGGTTTTCATGACGAAGACTTGAGACAGCCCAATTTTCCCAAAAGGGACAAAGTGTTTGAGAGGATCCGCATTCCTTCCAGCACCAGTGTCAACACAAAGTCAGGCTCAGTGGAAATTGGTATGCGACTGTTTGCTGCATCCCACATCTGTACATGCTGTATTTTCTTATTACATTAATGACTTAGTATGATGTCCAACTACTGGGTGAAATGAATCTATGGTCATATTTTTCCCGTATGGAGGTATTGGTGTCAGTGAAAAAGGAAATGAGTGTACTTGACTTTGGTGAGAACATAACTTAGTTTTGACTCTTCTGTACTGGGATTTCCACATTCAGATCTAAATCCAGTGATCCCATGCTCAGTAAAATCCTATTTCTGCAATGAAACCTCCTGTAACATTTAGTTTATTTCACTCAGTCACACGACTTAGTTGTCATGATTAGTTCTAAATGTAGGAGACATCAGATTAATTGTTTGAATCAAAAGGTCACAAAAACTAAGGCTTTGAGGTAACTGAGTTGTTACACACTGTTTACTGCGTGCTTGATTCCTCCCAGTTCATGCATCATTGTGTTCACCTGCATTCTGCTTTGTATTTGTTGAATGACAGATTCATCTGTACATGATGTTAATAAATATGATAGCAGAACAGCATTTTAAATGTATCTTACATGTATAGAAATTTGTTCAGAAAAATATTCTTGATACTTCATATTCTTGATATTCTTTTTTACAGTTTCAGACAGAAGTAGCCCTGGCTCTCCTGTGTTTCATATTGATAATCGCAGCTCTATGAAATACAATGGGTCACCTAACAGTGATGAATACATCTATAGAAGAAAAATGTAAGTCTAGATATGACATAGGAATTTTTACTATTTGCAGAAAAAACACATCAAAAATTAACACTATTAGTAGTTGATAATAACTGTCTTAATATATAATAGTGTTAATATATAATAATAAAGTGTCTGAAAGGCTTAAATCGCACAAACTCTAAATTTTTTGACACATCACAAGTGGTCTCGTATGTGAAATGAGGCTGAACAATTATAATTCTGATAGTCATCTTCGTGACTTTTATGCTTCTATCAGTACCAAGTGTGAATAGTTTTCAAATCTTCAATAAGCTGATCATTGACTTTGTGAGCTTTTGTTACTTTGCCTCATGTTATGAGAGAAATTACTAGTGATTCAGATTATAGTCATCAAATTTACCGTTAAAATTATTCCTGTTGAATCACAAGTGGTAAAGAAAGTTACTACTCATTTAAATTGATGAACAACAAATCTTTGTAATACATTTTACAGTGAACTTGAGAGACAATCCATCCCTTAAAATAGATAATAAAATGTGAAATAAATGTATTTCATTTCAAGATCATGCCAGTGGTATGATATTGTGTCATGTCATTTGAAAAACAGCTCAGCATTTAGGTTGTAAATTATTGGGAAATGAAAAAAGGTTGTTTGTTGTCACTTTAGAAACAGAAATTTACGGCTTGCACGGGACTGGTATTTTAGTTGCCGCCAACAGATGCCGTATCAGTTAGAGGTCACGGTGTCATTTACCTGGCAAAGCAGGCGGTGCACTGCTGGAGCCGAGCAGTGCTGTAACACTGATTTATTGGGTCTATTTGTCATCATACATTAGCTATTTCCTTGACAATACAGTTAAATGACTCAAACAGTTAGAGTGAAAAATCCTGTAAAAGAACATACCAAATTTATATTCGCAGCTTCAAATACAATTTTACAGGATCACTTAAAATCTAGTGCATATTGCTGTCAGTTTTTCAAAAATGGGTTATCTTTGATCGTTCAAAACTCAAAACTGGCAGTCACAATGAGTTTAGAATTTGGCAAGGTGATAGACAACATATCAGTCTTTACACATACCAAAGGAGATGTCCACTTACCAAAAATGTAACAGCTGAGAGGGAATTGTATCCAATAGAGGCCTATTATATTACTTACTCTTTATGCGTTTTAGTCTCCTGTGAGTGTTGTCTCGGCAGGACTGAAGACTATTTGATAAACCAACACAGTCATATCCTTACAAGAGATACACTACAATAATATCAATGAAAAAAAAAACAAAAAAAACTCCAGTCCGGTAACAGGATATAAATAGAATATGATTTTTTTTTTCTTCATTCTGCTTATTTTCTTGCCTAGTTTCCTTATGCACTTTCCTTCTGCACTGATTCTTTCATGGAATGCGACATTGGTGCAACTTGTAACACCTGATTATGCATTACAAATTGTAATTTCTGTATGCTGTTATTCATACCACATTTCCGTTTTTTAAAATTTGAAAACTGACTGGTGACTGCTTTTAGGCCCCAGTTCTCCCATTAGACCTAGTCCGAATCTGTTTTAGTACAAAAGGCGTCGTTCCAGAAGAAATTCTTTGGGAAGTGTGTTCTTGGGGAAGAGTTTTCTGTAAAGTGTCATGTATTCATCAATGCGGTTTGAGTGGAAGTAAATGGTTTTTCACTGATTGGATTAGTGTGTAAAGTGAGGGGATGGGCTTTGCTCAACACCGATATAAATTGTTGAACATTAGGTTAATTCTATCAGCTTCCCCAATACCACACCGGCTTTTTGTACAGGCTTTGATCTGAGTGATGAGTAAATATATGAGATCTTCATAGACGGTGGGACTGAGATATCAGTGACAGTGGTGGCTGACAATATGACTGACTGTCGTCTTATACTGTTTTGTTCTCTTTGTTACATATTTGACAAAGTTCACTCACTGATCTCATGACCTGTTCCTGATATGTATGATCTGTCACTTGGTTCTCTCGGTATGAAACTAAAGAAAAAACATACTTAACTGCTATTTAAATAACCCTAGAGGTGTCCAGTGGTCCATCAGGTCAAAGATGGGAATATTCTACTTTGAATTTGAATTTCCCTCCAATTCTCATACATTACAGTAAGAAACTGTTAGGCTTTTATTATCTTTAAACCTAATCATCACTTCTGGAGTATGAATACATATCACTAGAGAAATCTTACAATGCCAGCAGTAGTTTCTACTACATTTTTAGACTTCGTATGGCCTTGTGATACTATTTGACACCTGAGATTTCACTTTTAATTAATTATTACAGAACAACCACACTTTAAGCGGATATGAAAATTGCACTCAAAAGTATAGAAGCATTTTATTAAATGATGACATAAAAATTTTACAAGTATAAGCTGCCACTTTTGTGTAATTGAAGATAATATTTAGGAAATAATAATTCAAATTTGTTAACTAATAGTCACAAGAACATCGTGTTTTCACAGAATTGTAGCCGAGAAATGATTCTTGAATATAGAACAGGCAGATGAATGCTGGTAATTGATAGATGACAAATATAAAGGATTAAAATCACCTTTTAATAAGGGCAACATGACCGCGAAACGCTATCGCATAAGCCCGACTCATGACCCCCATTAACCCTGCGTCAGGCGCGCTGGTGGGGGAGATTTATTGACTGAACTAAAAGTCCCAATTCGAGTCAAAATACGACGCTGTGAATTGCAGACCTTCTTTATTGAGTTTTTTTTTTCGCTGCAGACCAAATCACCATGAGACCAGAGATATTGCATTTGAGAAAAGCTCTAAACCAGTGGGGTTCAAGATTCAGCGAGGACCATCAGGGGGCATCTTTGTATCATCTGTCAATGACAACAGCTTGGCTGCTCAAGCTGGGTTGGTCATTGGAGACCAGCTCCTCGAGGTGGGCTCAGGTTCTCTCAAAATAATCAGCCAAAGACAGAATATATTACTCTACCGAGCCATCTAAGAATAAGCAGTTTAAAATATTTGGTATCCTGGGATTTAATTTTTTCTTTTCATAAAGGTGGAATGAAGATATTTAACATATGTCATTTAGAGAGATTAGGCTATTTTTTAAAGGTTAATTTAACAAATGTCATTTAGAGAGAGTGGTCTATTTTATAATCGTTAATTTATATTCCTTCAGTTTTAGCCTTTTGGTTTTATGCTGCATATACAAATGTGAGAATTTTCTATGGAAAGATACAAGAGGTCTTGAAAAAAGTTGCATGAATAAGGGATCAGGCAGTTGTTGTTTTTTTTTGATAAAGTGAAGTTAAGATTTTGTGCTCTTCATGTTTCATTTTCATTCCATTTAGTTGAAACTATGATTTATAGAAGAAAATTTTTGGGGCTCTTAACAAGGTAACATATAAAATTTTCATGCCATTTTAATACATGTCACCTGCCCTCAGTGTTTTGTCAGGCCTTTGGCGAAAGCTGTTTTTATAACCTCTATGTGTTACACTGTTTTCTACCAGGTCTGTGGAATCAACATGAGAAATGCTAATTATGATCATGCAGTCACAGTGTTGCGACAGTGTGGAGATAATCTCACTATGAAAGTTCAGTATAATCCTGAAAGTAAGTATCAGCCTTTTCCAGCTTTGCTTTTTGTTTTTCAGCACAAAAATCATTTCACTTCTATATTTATCTATTTCCTTTACAGTTTATGGCTGTAAAAGAAGGAGTGAGTTCAAACATAATTTTTGTTACATGAAGTGTTAAAAGAATGCTTATACTAAAATTGGAGCAGCCATTTGATTTTGATAAAATTTCAGATCTTCAAAGATCCAGTTATACCGTTTAATTAGTTCTCTAAGAGTGTTGCTGTCTGTCCACAGAATACACAGATCACCAAGATGCTTCCAGCACCACTTCTATCAATTCATCCTCTCTGACCACCTCCCCAAGCCATTCCATCCAGCCAGCCAGTGAGAAATCCACCCCCAAACACCAGCCTAGTCCAAACCGGGCCCACATGCAGGGGTAAGCTATCACGTCTTCACAAAATGCTATTTAGCTAAAACTCTGTTTCATGTTTTAGGGAAATTGTGCATTTTAGTTTGGCAATGTCTTGTTTCAATTATGATGTCGTAGTGACTATAGAAAAAGCAAGTTTTTGAGCAGATCAGCCTCTTGACACTCATAGGATTAAGAAATTTATACAATTGCCCTTGACTTGTTGCAGAACACCAGGGTATTCCATTTGGGATAAGTATGATGAATTTTCAGAGATGATCTGCTTTCAGTATGTAGATGACCCAGTGATAAGACCTGCAAAATTTTTGCACTTCCACTTAATTTCTTGCCTTTAAGGAATCACCAGACTTCTACTTTATGTCCACAGTTAGGCATTTATATCCTTCTTTGGACATTCACATGAAGTCTGTTTTATGTAAGGTTAATTTGTTTAATTAAATTATATGCAGCTTAAGAGAATGTGATTTAGTGAGGCACATATTTAGCCTTTTGTTTAGAATCTGTACATTTGAATGTAATTTATTTTCATAATTTCATAGTTTATCTTACTTTTATTTTCAGTTCTGGTGATGTCAGCCCAGACAAAAGAAGGTACATGACCTTGAAGAAGAGCAATCCAAACATGATTGGGCCAGGCTTTTCATTCATCGGTGGCAACGCTGTGGGCATTTTTGTTCACGAGGTCTACTATGACTGTTTCTTGGGAGGCACACATTCCTTGCAAAGAGGGGACCAAATCCTAGAGGTAGGAACTGTCAAGGAATTTTTCCCTACAATCTGCTCGATTTTTGTGGATGTTTTGGCCCATTTTTTTTTTCCTCTGAGTAAACAAAAACAGTCCAGAAAAAAAAAAAAGCAAAGAAAGAAAAAATTGAAACAAAGAAAAAAAGAAATTTGTCTTACGACCAGGGCAAATGAGTCGGAAGCCGCATCGGACAGTAAAGATCCACAGCCGTTTTCGGTCGGTTTTAAGTACTATCTGACTAAGATACTAAATTTTTTTTTGTTTTCACAAAATGACAATTAACCTTTTTTAACCTGAAGAAAGAAAAATTTTGGTATCATAGTTGGAAAACAGTAAAAAACCGTAAAAAACAACTGTAACTCAAAATCACCCAGCACGACTTCTGACTCATTTTCCTTGGGCGCAAGACATTTGCTGTTCTTGTTTCAAGTGGAAGTTTGTGAGATTGTGTTCAGGCTTTTTCGGGATAAGCATTTCCCTTTCATGCTTGTGGGCAAATATACTAGCAAGTGGATTGTGCAAGACTGTTTTATCAATTCTCTTTCTCTGTCATCCAGTTTAATACTGTGGACTTTCGTGCTGTGACAGCAGAAAAAGCTATGATGGAGTTGAATCGTCCATGTGCAACAATGCAGTTGTGTGTTTTCTACAATTTTGCCAGTAAGTTGAACCAAAATGTGACATATTGGTCATGAAACAAGGCCAAATTAATGATGTCAAAAAGTTTCACTGAGACATATTGGATTTTACTGACCAAGGGATCACGGTTTTTAACTTTGAAGTGGCATTAATGAATCATATGAAATAACTTTTTGCACATAGTAAAATACATCCATTTCTCTACCTGTTGACAGCAATAATTTTATATGTGAACAACTTGATACCTAATTGATTTCACCTAGTTATGTTGGATACATCTTTTTGCTTGTTATTCAGTGATGATGCAAAATTGAAAAAATGCTGCTGATTCTGACAGTTTTGCTGGTTTCAGTGCTATTTGATTCTAATAGCAGAGGCAAAAAAATGTAATGAAAATAGTGAAATAATTAGCTGTCTGATTATGAATTTCATTAACAAGTGTCCAGTCTTTGACCCCAGCAGTAAAATGTCATTTTCTCTTTATCATTCCACCAGAATACAACAAAATACAGACCATGCCATGTGACAGCTTCTATATCCGGGCTAACTTTGACCGGCCCAGTGAAACTGATGAGGAGCTGGGTTTCCATAGAGATGATGTGTTGTATGTAGAGAACAGTTTGTACAAGAACCAGCTAGGCCTTTGGTTTGCATGGCTGGTGAATGATCAGGGCACCAAGCTCAAAGGAGGGATCATCCCCAGCAGAATAAGGTGGGTGTTTTTATGGGAAAACTTGGCAGTGTTTTGCTTTTTTCTTGACCCTAAAAACAATTAATTTATAATGATATTTGTTTGTGTTCAAGAAATGACAAATTCGTACTGAAACAACAGTATAAGACCATCATGTGTTACAGCATTGTATCTTTACAGCATTGCTCCATGATAATTAAAGGGTAAATTTGTATTCTTGCATTTGTGTGTGGAGAAGACACTGAGAACTGAGATTTTTTTTTCTTTAATATGTGTGTTTTGGTTGTTGGTTGACATTTGAGTTTCACATAAACACAGACAAAAAAGATGATATCTATATATGAAGAATTATTTCCTGTACCTCTTGATCATTTCAGTTTGTGGAAGATCATCTGTTTGTTGCAAAAAGACACATAAATGGAAGATCTCTTTATGATTATCCTTGACATTGAATTAGTTTGTTGTTGAGACAAGAATTTCTTAGGAAAACAGACAAAAAAGATTATCAGTACAAGTAGGACTATTTTCTGTGTATCATAGCTGTAACAGTAAACACAACAGTTATGAGAAGTCATGTGAATTAATGTTGAATTCCAGACTTGAGGATGAACTGGTGCTGAGAAGAACTCACTCTGAGAGCTGGAGCCTTCACGAGACAGATGAGCTGAAAGGCTCTAGGAGAGGGTCGGCCTCAGCTCGCCGCAGTTTTTTCAGGAAGAAGCGGCACCACCGCAATAACTCCAAAGACAGCCATGAGTTTGGCTCCTTCTCAGATGCCTCCCTCAACAGTGACTCAGTGCCTATACTAGATGGTAAGTTTGCTTTACGTCTTTGTTTATGTAATCGTCTCAAAGACTATTGCAGGCTTGCCAACCCTCCTGGAAAAAACGGGATTTTCCTGGGTTTCAAGCGAAATCCTGGACACCCAGAAAAGTGCTTAAAATCCCGGGTTTCTCAAAAATTTAACAATAATAGTAACAAAGAAAAACACTGAATTAGCAAAACTATGAACTTTTTTTGCTTATTCGGCGGTGTGACATCCGGAACGTAATCTATATTTTTGATCGGGTCGATACATTCGCTGTCAGAATCAAACAGAGTTTTGCAGTACTCTTGTCAAAATTATGCACGCGACGTGATTTCTAAGCCAGAATAATGGGCGTTTGTGTAATGTTAGGGCCGATGACCTCATTTCGTTGAGTGGATAGTGATGGTCATTGTCACTTCTGTCTATAGTATAGGGTATAGAAACGTGGAAGGAATAAAGATATAAGTTATATCGCATCCTGAATTGCTATAATTATTGATTCCGATCATGCTGGATGTCACCATAAATTCCACTTTGGTTTTCACGTCGTACTTTCATTGTCATATTTTATATTGATATACCATACAGTATGTACATGATATGTATAGATCTAAATTAGAGTATTCTGTGGCGTATACTTTCATCAAACTATCAAATAAGCCAGGGAATATACTGTAAATCGTGACTGAATTTTTCTTTACATATTTCTTGGATTTTACATTATTTAGAAATACTATGTATTTGACAGTAATTATAAATATCTGCTGTGTGCATAAATTCTTTGATTGGATACTGCAAAACAAGCTTTAACATCGGATTCTTCTTAGTATGTAAAATCCCTGTTTTAGGTTAAAAATCTCTGGTTTTTGAAGAAGAAATCCGTGGTTCGACCATGATGGGGTTGGCATCCACACAAGATGGACCCGTGTAGGTGATTTTGATGTGAAGAGCGTTTGGGTCGGTTGCCACTGTTTTCGCTTGTCTGACTTTACTCCACATGATCTTCTCCCCTTCATCACTGACAGCCAGGTTTCTCACTGCACTTGTCATGGATTTGAAGTCAATAAAAGTTGAGCCATCATTTCCTTGACGACATATTGCTGTTTTGAAGATCTGGTTGTCTGAACAGCAATAAAAAATTGTTCTGGAGTGTAGAGTTCAATGTATCTTGTCTTTCGCTCAATGGTAGCACCGAGTTAGAATGACGTCAGATATAATAAGCTTTTTTTGGGATTTATGTAAGTGGATACACAGATCTTTATGAAAGAATTCAGTGTGCCAAACTTCAGATGGATCCATTCAGCAGTTTTCGAGTCCATAAGCCTATTGTGGGTTTTCTTGCAGATTTATTATATATATATCGCCTTTGACGTTTTATTGCCCCAAGAATATAGAAGATGAAAATTATGTTCTTATTGTAACTAAGAAGTATGTCTCTATTGTGCATTCAGCAGTTTAGTTGGCTGGTTGATTGTTTTGTCACACATTCCACCATAGGCAGTGATTTTAGGATTTCAAGGCCTCCTATAGGTTAAAGGATGGGCTGGTTGGGTAAGATCTTATCTTTATAACCAGGGGGTTCAGCAGAGCAACACTGATAAGTACACATTTTCAGTAAAGATCTTAATCCATATTAGCTCTAGACCTAAACAAGAGAGAGAGAGAGAGATAGGTGGTTAACAAAGAGAAAATGAGAGAGGTGGAAGAGAGAAGTGCGAGAGAGTCGGAAATGGGAGTAGAGACAGAAGGTGGGGGTAGAGAAAAAAGAAGAGAGAGCAAGAAAGAGAGAGAGCAGGGAATGAATGATGACACATGTGAACAATAAAGACTGGAAGCAATTTTGAGACTGCCAGTTTTGTTGTCTATCATGTCCTTGACGACATATTGCTGTTTTGAAGATCTGGTTGTCTGAACAGCAATAAAAAATTGTTCTGGAGTGTAGAGTTCAGTGTATCTTGTCTTTCACTCAATGGTAGCACCGAGTCATTTTGCTGTATCTGTGTATTCCTTTTCAAGAAAGGTGTGTGTGATGTTTTTAACCCCTTCAGTGCCGCTATAGTTGAATCCCTGCGTGCCGGGGAGAATTTAGGTAATTTGAGGTAGGGAGATAGATGCGTTTATAGCTCCATTATTTATGTAACTAAAGCAATGCAAATTTGCAATAGTAATTCTGACATATTTTCCTAATATATAATGCATTGAGATTGTGTCCATGATGGAGGTGGGTCAGAAACAGTACATTCCAAAAATTGGTTAGTAAGAAAACAGAATAAAATTCTGTAAAAAAAACAAAACACAGAACAAAATTTGCCACGAATGGACGTCACTTCACAGGAAATACTCAAGGAAGATCATCCTAGTAATGCCTAACCATTTTATTGAGTTTAATCCCTTTGACCGTACACAAAAACATGACGTGTCATAGTTCCGAGAATTTCTCGGGGTATAGGCACACAGGACTATCGGGAAGACCTGATCAATTCTTGGGGTAAGGCACTGAAGGGGTTAAGATGTAGCGTTGTATGAGCTACCTGTAGGACAAAGGTAACAAATCTGTCCCGATTCTGCCCAGCACGATTGTCAGAAAACCTGTCAACAATGTAGTTGTGAAGGCAGGTGACCACCTCGTTAGATCCTCTGCTGTCTTCATGCTCTGACCTCATGTAGCAATATGCACCCCTATGTTTGTAGTTAAAAACAGCTAGGTTGTACACCTCGAGCCTCCTTTTATGGTAAAAGCTGGAATTGTGGCCATGAGGACACAGAAAAAGCTGCTGTGGGTCAAAAGCACAGCTTGTTTTTTCCTGGTTTTTCATTTGTCTGGCTATTCTCTCCTGATAGATTTTGAATAACATTTCCTCTTCATCACTGGGTGTCTGGTTGTGTTTGTGAGCAATGCCAGTTTCGCACTGATCCTTTCTTGGCCTGTGGAAAGTCAAATTAAATTCATAATCAAAGACTTTTCTGTACTTGTCTTCTGACGTTCCTCGCTTCCATTTTTCGCCCACAAATCAGTGTAGAGCCGATCGATACATTTTTGCCACTGATAGTGAAGGATCAGGGTATTTTTTTTCAGAGTTTGCTCAGCAGTAATGTGAATCAACAAGTGGGAGGCATGCAATGTGGTCTTTTACATCTTATGTAATGCTTTCCTCAACCCTTCTCTGCTTGCCATGTTTGCCCTAAGTCTTGATGTCCTCAGGCCACCAATGCTAGAGACTTGTGCCAGTGTGTCGTATAAAATCAGGGTGAACATCAAGCGTATACATATAAAAGGTTCTGCAAACCTGCACTCTGGATTCCTGAGCATAAAAAAAAGTACCAAAAGGTTATGCTGTGTTTTTCAGGTCTAACCCTTTTTCTCTGTACAGGACATTGCTCACTGTGCCTCAGAATAAAATATTTTTGTTCTCATTTATCTGCATATGCCTAAAAATTATTAAAGATTGGTTGTCTGTCTTCCTCACTAAACTTTGTTTCGCCCTTTAGAATACATGAAGAGTTACAACAATCCAGCTCTTGAGGTGCTTTTTCCTTCCCTGTTGCAGAGATTTAGAGATTTCCAGAGTTTCTAAAGTGCTTTTGGATGTTTCTTTTCCACTCTTCAGGATTCCTCTTTCATTTTCTTTCCCTTGCTGGTCGATCTGCTTCTTCTCCTCTCTCCAGTGTCTCTCCTTCTTCTGGCCCCTCTCCTGTTTCCTGTCTCTCTCCTCTTTCTGGTCGTCTTGTCTCTCCTGTCTTTCTCCTTTCCCTGGTCCTTCGTTCTCGTGTCTCTCATCTCCCTCTGTTCCTTCTCCTCCCTTTGGTTCTACATTATCTGTTTTATCTCCAATACCCGACCATTCTCTCGCATAAAATGATTCACATTTCCGCCTTTGAGCCTTTTTTCTATGGTTTTTGTTTTAGTTGTCCTGCGTTTTTCTTTCTTTTTTTGTCAATCATTGCATGGTTCTTACAGGATTTAACACCCTCAGTAAAATGATGGTGGCATATGAGTATATGGCACTTCTCACACTCTGACCAGACCTCTTCTCTACAGTGCTGCACTTCGCAGAGCCCTGGCTTAAAATCAGGGTTAGTGTCCGTGTCGTCAAGTCGCTTGTCGTCGAAGCCGAGTTCTGGTGTGGGTGTGAATGTGACCCTGAGGAGATTAACAAGGGGTTCATTGTTTAAACTGTTTTAACTGCTTGTTACGTTCTCACTGAATCTAGAAGGTATGTCATCTTCATCATCCCCTTCGCTATAATAAGGGATTAATGCCTACCGGGTCTGCTTAGGTGCTTCTCCCATATTTTCCTGTTAAAATCAAGATAAAAAGAGCATAGTGTCATTTATCTTTATATTCCCCTTTCTTGGGTCAGGGTTAAAATATAAGTATATTTAACTTCCTTACTTTTGCATGTGTGTATTCAATTTAAGCACACAATAGCTCGTCAAAGCACTGCATCAGAAATTGATCTCTTGGTCAGACATTTGACGCGAAACACAAGATTACCGTACAATGTCCTTTTCATTGTATTACACCTGTTTTTGGGGAGAAAGAGGCACCTGTTTTCAATAACCAAAATTAGTCAATGACCTATTTCGTTATAAGTACTTGTTTGATTTACAAAGCTCTAGATATTTTAATATTATACAAGCATTATTGAGTATACGAAGACATAGAACAACATTTCTTTACACTTACTTATTTGTTGAGCAGCAACCAAGTGTTTGTATAGAATCTTGAACTCTCTCCGTTGATTTCTGTGAACTACAGAACTGTGAACTTGCTAGATTTTACAGTGTTGTCAATCAAAACAAAAATTTCTTATCATGCAAAAAACCGACATGTTTCATTTTAATTACAGCTTACTTAGTGATGACTTAAACCACATTTGGTGCAATAAAATGATATGGGCCTGTGACGGAAAAATACACAGACAAACTTTGTGCAAAAACCCGTCAAGAGTCTTTGGCTGTTTCGGGTGTGATTTTTTTTTTTTTTTGTTACTGATACTGAATCGATTTATTGCAACTTCGTTTCTAGTTATCGTAGAGAGCCCATCTTTTGACACAAGGCGCGCAATTACTTTGGTATCGATTTAAACTAAAAAAAAAAAAAGTGATTTTTCGATATTTGGCGATTGTCGGGTTATTGCACCCAGCCAACGATATGTATATGCACATATATTTAGACACTATATTCACCTAGTTCAGACAAAGTAATCTTTTGAAAATGTTTTGAAGTTCAAAAACGTGTGCTGAAGTGACAAAATTAATTTTGCATGTCGTCCGCCATCTTGAATTTTTTGTGTTTATGCTGCATCACCACATGGTAAAAATCATTAGTTTCTACCTAACATGGACGCAAATGGGCCTTAAAATGACATTTAATTAAAGATGAAATCAGCACCTGGAAGGAAATAATGGGTCAAATCCAGAAGAAGGTTTGTGCACCCTGTGCTGGATCTAGATTTACATTCTTAGCTGTTGATGAATACCAGATGACTACTGTTATAACTTGTGTTCAGTATAGACGGTTTGTTGCCCATTGGTGAATGGACTGAGACAGAGCTAAGAAATGCATGACCCACTTTCAAGGTCTCTTCCTCTCTCAACGACTTCACTAACAGTTGATACATCGGCCAGGTGATGACAAATGGATGTCATAATAGGCATCTTAATTTGATGAGTGATTGATCCTTTTCTGACTAAGAGGGGACCTATGTTTCTTGATCGTCAACTTCTAAATCTGGCAAGTACTCATACCCGTCAGATTGTTGTAATTCATCGCCCGTTATCTGTTCATTCTTTTGCTGCCTCAATGCTTGAGGTAGTGGTTATCTGCCATTGATGACCCATTAGCCTATTGTCTCCATCTGCTCAAGTCAATGATTATTACACTTGAAGCTTAAAGAATCAATCATCTAAGTCAATATTTTCTTGAATGACATCTTGGGCCATATCACTGGGATTGAGGTGGTTACCCCTGATATCCATTAGTAATGTGAGTTCAAGCTGATCTCCCAAAAGCCATGAGTCCATTAAGTCTTCCACAAACCATACACCCTCTCTAGGCGAATGAGCAATTAACCTGTCAGCATAGCTTTGCCATCCATATTTGACATTCCTTGAACATTTCATGAGCGAGACATATGCTCTTCAGTTTCTGCTGATGCAGTATAATGTATTTAATAATAATAATTAATAATAATTATAAAAAGGGCATTTATATAGCGCCTCACCCCTGGAGGGCTCGAAGCGCTTTACAGAACCAAAATGTTTAACAGCCACACA
>JBCEWB010000012.1:574844-585636 GCA_039654565.1 Peronia peronii | reverse complement strand
GACTTGACATACCAAAACAACAATAGCAAGGGACCCACGAGTGACCAAAACTTTTTTTCTTTTAAAGGATTTTTTTTCTTTAAGGAAAAAGATGATTTTTTTTTTTTTTGTTACACAAAAACCCATGGAGATAATCTCCACTAGGAGGTTGAAAGCCGTATTACAGAAGGTAACGAATACTTTGTTCTAATGGAACTCTGTCTAAGAGAAGAGGACTGTGACAATGAAGCCTTTAGTTGGCCGTCGATTTATTGCTTCAACAGCAGGTTTTGTTTTTTTTAAAAATGCGTCAACAGTTTCTACGATTTCATACTCACCTCTGTGCGTTCTTTTTCTTCTTCAAATTTTATTTGTGTCGATCCTTTCTTAGTCCTACCGAAGATCTATGCCACAATGTCCAATTAATTTTGAGCTGCTCAGCATCTCTATCCAGGTGCAAAACCATCAGTGGCACATAAACCACATTCGTAGTTCATAAATGCACCCGTTATTCCCTCCAGAGGATTTTTATGAGAGAAAAAATATGAGATGCGACACGATGAAATCAGGCTCTCGTCAAATTTTGAGCATACGGAGTTATTGGTACCAAAGTTAAGCTTATCCATTTCCCTTTCTGTGTGTGAAAAAATTTTTGCTCTACCTTAAATAGAAGTCGAGCCATTGGCAATTAAAGACGATGGTTGTGACCTGTTGTTGAAGCTGAATTAGTGAGGAAGTGGCCGATCACGTTTATAAATTCTTATTAATCTTTATTAGCCCATGCCGCTAAACTGCAAATTTTGGGGCCTTTACACAAACTATTTCAGGAAATTGTTAGATTGATATAGAAGGATTCTGTGAAGAAAAAAAAATACGTTAAAAATTCGTATCACTGTTGAAAAACACGTGATCTCTCCGGTCGCCTCAGTTTGACGAGCGCCTGATTTCATCGTGTCGAGTTTCAAATCTGTCTCAAAAAGTCAGGATCTTTCACTAACGTGGGAAGTCTCCATGCTGTGTACAAACGGACCAAAATGTCTGCAGTCAACTCTCGATATCATTTTTTTTTTCTTTTACTTTCCTCCAGTGATCTTACTCGTCCTGTCCCTCTGGTAGAATTTTTCTTTCCCTTTTTTCTTGCTTTCCTTACAAAGTCCAGACTGATGTGACGTTTATGTCGAAGATCAAGTTACTGGATCCAGTGCTTTAAATAAGAGGAAACGTTGACTTCCAGAAAAAAAACAAAAAAAAACGGTAGGGGTTAAGATAGCTCTGTTGACTGGCAAGTTACTCTCCCAAGCCAATCCGGTGCAAAATAAACATCAGCAAAGAAATCCAACAGATAGGAGAGTTTGTTGTCAGGGACAGCATCAAACTGTAGGCCACCCAGGTTACCTCCCCTTACCCCGTGTCTCAATAGCCGCGACTTGTCCCGTCTTCCTGTGTGATTTTTCCCCGTTTCTCCCTATGTAAACTCAGCTCCTATGATGAGAGGTAGTGGTATTAAATCTGTTTCTGTTCCTCCCTATCCCGTCCCCCCCCCCCCTCCCCGCCTTCCAATCTTCTTTTCCTCCTTCATCACATCCAGCAGTCAGCAGAGAATGTATGGATCTGTTTGAGAGAATATGTCGCGGCCACTTCTTCACGGCTCATCCAGCTTGTTTTGTCGAGTTCTTCCCCCTTTTTTTTTTGCTCATCACATAGACTTGGCCAAGCTGATAGAGACGAGATGGTGTACACCACACAGACATGCCGTCCATATACCGACCCTGCCGGCCAAGGAGACATGCAGTGGACGCTAGAGCCGACAGAATATTCCACAAGTCTCTGTTTTATTACTCAGATCATCACAAATCTCGATCTTGCAGTTTTCAGAGCTCTGTTATATTTGAGACACGACACGATGAAATCAGGCGCTCGTCAAACTGAGGTGACCGGAGAAATCACGTGTTTTTCAACAGTAAATGAAGTTTTAACGCATTTGTTTTTCACAGAACCTTTTTAATCAATCTAAAATGCTTTCAGAGTCAAATTTGCCGAAATAGATTGAGTAAAATGCCAAAAATTGTAATTTAGTGGCATGGCCTAATAAGGATTTATAAGGATTAACAAATGATTGGACATTTTCTCACAAAAATCAGCTGCAGCAACAGGTGACCGCCATCGTCTTTAATTGTCAATATCTCGACTTCTACTTAAGGTAAAGCAAAACTTTTTTCACTCACAGAAAAAGAAATGAATAACCTCCACACTGATACCAATAACTCGATATCTCAAAATCTGACAAGAGTCTAATTTCATCGTGTCGCATCTCATTTATAGGAATAGTGATTTTCACAGGCGGGAAGAATGAATTATTCAGCCTCTGATTTGTTCAGTTCTTGTTCGTATGCATGAAAGGAAGATCGTGACACAGGTAGGAGCACAGATTTGATTTCCTCCTTCAGTAAGAAAGAGTTGCTTCTCCACCGCTGACTTCCCTTAGCTGAGTCTATGGACCAATTTTACGACCAGCTTTTCACAGACCGCGCTCAAATGTAAAGATTTTTTTTTTCTTGTATACTCAACTGCCATCTTCAAGAGCGCGGAACTTAAAAATGCCCTTTAAATCTTGAGCTGCAAACATTATTCGACCTAAAAGTTTGAAAGCTTAACTGTCTTAAGTGCAACTACTATCGTTTTTGAAGGGTCGCAGTTATATGGAGTTAAGACATGGTGTATGGAAATTAACTTATCCTGAAACTGATATTGTGTGAATACACTTTTCATGTGTTTGATACGTATAAATTAATACTAAAGGTCGAGCTAGTATCTAAATTCTTTATACTGGCATAGAGACCTCCTTTGTCAATTCTCCATCAGCTTTTGTTGATAAGATAATCGTGTTCTCTTGCCTTTTGCCAAGGCATTGCTCTAAATTCAAGGAAAATGTATCTTAAATCATACACCAGTCATTCTAGCAAAGATCTCAGAATATGAAGCCCTCTTAACTTTTCACATTTCCTCAGATCTGAAACTCTCAGAATATAATCCGTCTTTGTTTGCTATAACACCCCATATTATTATTTTTTTGGACGGCTTTCCCAAAATTTTGAAACGGACGGCCAGTTTCGAGCGGTCATCTCTAAGCAAACAAAGGCTCGATGGCCGGTCGTTTTGGAGGCTGTTTTCCCTGGGCAGGATGGGCGGATTAATACATCACCAGCTTCCCCGTGTCATGAGGCAGGGAGAGATTGAACCAGCCAGCCTGCAACCGGCAGCTCTCGGGGTCCCGGGCTTTTCTTTGGCTTCCTGGAGCTGTTTGCCTGTGTCAGCGTCCTGCAAACGAACAACTGTCGCCTCTAAAAGGGGTCGTTCGCCCTGCCTCATCCATCTTCCTCATGACCGGTGCATATGTGGATTCAATATTGTCTACTTTAGACTTTTGCCGCTCGCTGCTCGCCCATGATCTGTGCAGGAGAAGCATGCGGGGAGAGAGTAATCGTTCTTCTTGCGGCAAAAAGACGCAACGACATGCAAGTTTGGCCGTGGCCGGAATCTGCTTTTGATTTATTTTAGAAGTTTTATGTGCGTGAGCTTGAGCTTGATATTGATGTTGATCGCTTTGAAATAAGATAGAATGATCTTTTCTAACACATCGGTTCTTCCCTCTGTATTATACTTTGAAATTTGAAATAACAATCGGATGAGTAAATTGATTATGGTCTTTGGTTTTGTACTCAAGTCTTGAAGTCTCCTTGTCAAATACTTCAGATGTATGAGACTGCAATGGGTTTCTTTGGCTTTTTGAAAATGTAATTTTGAAATTGTTAGTTTAAAAAGAAAAAGAAAACAGCGCCGATTGTGTGTACTGTTAATAATCTTTCTCTCTTCGCTTGGGACCAAAGTATTGCTTGGAATGGAAGGGACTGCCATGTTGAGTTTTACTTTACATGTGAAGTTGATTGTAAAATCGGAGTCGTCTCCAATCAAATGCCAGAGTTCTATTGACCTTTGGTCAATATTTTCTCTGCTCTAAAGTGAAGCAGATTTTCTCGCAGTACTGTTTTATGTATGAGGAGATACGTCTTTCTGGCTCTCCCATATTGATTGACTGGCTGTACCGATGATAGGAAATGAAAGTCAAAGCTAGCGGTGTGGTGGGGGGAGGGAGAGGGGGAAATATGATCATGACATCCACTCACTGCGACATCCATACGACGTGAATGAAGATGTTTGTCAGTCGGGCATTCATACTCATCCTGGGCAGCAGCGAAGTGCACAGAGAGAGAGAGAGAGAGAGAGAGGAAACTAGCATAAAAGGAGGGCCAATGGATGGATGGCCGATAGACTGGAGATGGTGGAAAAACGCTCCTCTTATGGGCGATGTTTTTCACTTGCAAATTATGCCATATATCTTCCCGGAAATGCAACACTGTCAGAGTTGTCGCTCTTGCCTCAAGCAGTATCTGGAAAGTTTTCCTAGCACATATGTTGCATCTATGGCAAAAATAGTAATGCAAATCAATGATCGTCACTTCTTTTCAAACTTCTGCACATCGAGGTGAAGCTTCCTGTTTTTTTTTTTCATTTGTAAGTCGTCCTATTGACTTCAAATATGCCGGAATTCGGCACCTTTCAGAATAAAGCATAAACCACATTACTAGGACATTGACTATCCTAAATGAGATTCCGAGAAAAACTGGTTTCGCCGCGTGTAAGGGGAACATTCTGCACGACACGATGCTGCAAGTTGCTTTGTGTCGTTTAATACCCTTCTTTTTTTTCCATGGAATGTGTTGATTTTATACTACAAATACTGAAAGACTGAAACCAGGGCTGTTTAGATTTGAAAACTCTCCAGTGGTCGTTTCATGTCAGACTGTAGGGACCTATTCATGGTCTACAGTCGGAGTGAAAATTGTCCATGAAAAAATATGTAAGTTGCAGGTCTATATTAGTGACTGTACCTAGAGATTGGAATCTGTCTCCAGTAGTTCCCAGGAGGTAAAGTCTATCAAATGGGCGGTGTCATCTAGTGGGTTCTATCAGGGTGCGGCGCCATCTGGCCGGCTATAAGATTCCACTCGCGATGTGTGAGCCCGGGTGTCGTGCAGTGCGAGGTGCTAGCGAGCTGTCTGCAGCAAAGACATGATGACATTTGTACCTCTGGACTACCCGGTCTGCCTGCCAACACTATTGGGATACATTACCAGCTCAGGCGATGGGTCTTCATCTGCAGAAACACCGAATGAGCCACATTCCATATTTGAGATGCGACACGATGAAAACAGGCTCTCGTCAAATTTTGAGTATATGGAGTTCTTGGTATCACTGTGGAAATTGTTCATTTCCCTTTCTGTGTGTGAAAAAAAAAAATTGTTCTGCCAGATATTGGCAATTAAAGACATTGGGGGTGACCTGTTGTTGCAGCTGAATTTAATGAGAAAATGGCCGATCACTTTTGTTAATCCTTATTTATCCTTATCATGTCATGCCACTAACTTCCACTTTTTGGGTTTTTACTCATTCTATTTCAGCAAATCTAGCTCTGAAATGCATTGTTAGATTGATATAGAAAGGTGTTGTGAAGAAAACAAAAACTGCGTTAAAAATTCATTCACTGTTGAAAAACACGTAATTTCTCCTGTCGGCTCAGTTTGACGAGCGCCTGATTTCATTGTGTCGTGTCTTATTTGGTAATTAATTTGCAGTGATCTCTCGACATAGTGAACTCTATTTTTCAGTGACAGCCAAAATAACTCTCCTTTGTCCATCACAAGGGCTGTAAACAAGAGAAGAAAAAAAAAATCTTTGGTGTTTCTTTCTCTGAAACATGTTAAAACCCAAATTGTGAAAAGAAAAAGGATGAAAAAAAAAATGTTTGTCATTGCATCATAAATACTTCGGATTTTTTGGTTAAGTTAACCTACGTCTCAGGTAAACAGGGCAGGAGTGGTTGTGTCCTGCTTTATAATGCTGGCTTGTGTTTAATACGCCCAGCAAAGGGGAGTTTGTGTTTGTTTGTTTGTGTTGGGGTTTAACGACACATCAGCACGACTGCGGCTATATTGTGTCAAACTCGGTAAGATACGTTTACACGTCAAGAAGAAGAGAGGAAAGAAAGCGGGACAGAAGACAGGAACAAGGAGAGAGAGAGAGAGAGAGAGAGAGAGAAGAGATGTCACCTCTGGAATGTCGAGGATGGCACTCCATGGGAGACATCCCACCGATGGCGGGCTTACACCACCTGGAGGTGGGAGCAGAGAACCTACTTATAAACCCCGGGCCCCCACGGGGGCGCAAAGGGGAGTAGGTGGTTTGGCTGAAGAAATGGCTCAGTAGGGGGTGAAGTTGCAACAGATCTCAGAAATCTCTGTCCCGACATTCTGCCTGTCTAATGCAAGGCTACTAGTTAACTTCGTCAGTCTTTCTGTACAGCCACACATTATTTGTAATGTCGACCGCCCGTCGCGGTGGATAAACAAGACAAAATATTAAGCAGTTGAGATTTTCTTCCCGGTTTTATTTTTATATTTGCGTATTTTTTTTTCTAGATAATCTTATTTTCTGAAATATGTTTTGCTTAATCTGTTCCAAAATATGGAAAAAAAAATATATCTGTGGCACATATTCAGTAATTTTATAATAAATGCACAGCGTACGTTACATTAATATATACTCCAAATTTCTTCACAGACCAGATTGTTGATTTTATTGTTAACATCAAAATTGGATTGTGAGCACTCAGAGGAAATATACAATTTTATGACATCGATTATTATTACGGGGAACACATTTTATAAACTCGATCAATCCAGACTAATCTATGATCAAATGGTTCAACGTGCAGCCCACGTTGTGCGTCTAAATGTGTTTATTCTGCTCCCATATCAAAACAATAAACCAAATTTCCTAAACAATTACATCACATTTCCTGTGTTGTTTAACCCAAAATCCATGTAGCCGCCTTTGTCGTTGGCTGCATGAAATGAGATAGCCCTCCCAATTCCTTGTTATTGAAGTTACCCTCCGAGTCAAATACTAAGCGATATTGACAGCGGGAGAAAAAAAAAGCCGGATTGGAATTAGTTTTCCGTTTGGAGTTGATCCTTGTTTTGAGATTTTAATATTTATTCTGTCCATCCTGCCTGAGTTTGAGTAAATGTAGCCGGAGATTAATAGCCGCAGTTTTTCAATTCATTTGCTTTTTTTCTGAATTTGTTTTTTCCCTCAACGTCTTTCTGCTGGGATCGTTTTGTTGTTTGTTTGTCATGAGTTTTTGGTTTCCGGGAAGTGGAAATTCCAGTGAATTCAGGCAGATTTTAGTATCATTTTGTCTCTTAATCCATCACGTCCCTGGAGATGTGAAGATTAAATAATGACTCAAAGATAATGCAGTTTTGTTTTTTGTATTATTTTATTTATTTTGTGTTAATTTTTTTTTTCTTAACTGGTACAGCGGTAGCATTTGCGTTGTTTATTTCTTGTAAAAGTTTTCAACAGTCAGTGCTGCTTGGTTATTAAATAATAAATATTACTCTGTAATCATCTGATGGAAAGAGGGAAGCTGGCAGAGTTCAATCTGCTGTCTACAGATTTATCGTTGTAAGTCGTTTGAGTTAATTGTTCCGAGCCTTCAGCACCTCCTATGCCCATTACTGATAGTGAAAGTTCTCTACAAAAACGTGTCTCATTTTAAAGCAGAGTTTTAAGGTTGAAAGGTCAAAGACGTTCAGAAAATGTGCATCAGAAGAAACATTTCTGTGTGAATTATATATAATCTGCAACACCAAACTGGATAGGTCGAATCACATAAGATTTATATGGAGATGTGGTGATTTTTCATGTGTATGTAAGAGAGAGAGAGAGAGAGAGAGAGGTGGTGCTGCGTTCATGAGTATTTAGAGCATGTCTTTAGTTGAATTAAATTCTTTAGCTCCCTATTTTTTTTCTTCTTTTTCAAAGCCAGGGTTCCAGGGATTTGGATGTCATGCGACTGACCGAGTTATGTGTATATAGCCCTATGCTCGGTTGGAGAGCACAAATTGCCCTCCCCAGACTCTATCAAAGAAATCAGCAATGCTGTGGTAGAAAGATGAGGAAGGGGAGGAAGGATAGGGGGGAGGTTTAGGATGTTGATGAAAGACAAGAGTATCGCCAGTCACTATTCCTTGCCTGTTAACTCGGGAGCCCATCTCTCCCCACAAACATTTGTAGTCTTCCCCACGGCCGAATTGAAAAACATAACCCCTCTGACACCTGGCCCCTATCGCCTCCTCCGTCTTCACAGTTAATTCGACAAGCATTTTCAATTTCTTTAATTAGATTATCCGCGCAGGCTTTTTTTATCCCACGGCAAAGGATAAAAAGGCAACTGTACAGAGCGGTGTAAAACATGGCGGCGATGAAGAAGCGCCCGCTAGAGGGCGGTTTTCTGTTGATAATGATCATGGGGGACGTCACTTCCGCTGCTCGCGCCAGGACAAGATTTTAGGGGATCTGTCTTACAGGCTGATAATCATCAATCGCGGACCGGAATTGGCTGATGCTTATCTACGACAAATAGCCAAGTCGTTGCTCATAATCCTTCTTTCTGCAGGGCTTCTGACAAACATCTTCATCGGGGAACAGCCGCCCGGGCCGGATGATGGAATTGAGCTGGACTGCTGCGAACTCAAAACATAAAAACTGGGAGCAAAAATGGCAGTAACAACCAGTTCTGTTTGATTGAAAGAATCACCTTTTTTTAAAAAAATATTATTATTATTATTATTATTATTTTGGTTTTGTTATGTCCTATTTGAACAAGTCTGAAAAGCTGATTTCATTTTGTTTCTTTCAATTTCTGTTAATTTTCATGTAATTTAAGTTGACTTTTAATTTGTGTCGATTTGTTTTTATTCTCGCGCGGTTATGTCCTTCTGTCTTTCTTTCTTTCTTTTTTTTCATCCATATCTGTACTTCGTTATATTTCTGGATATTTTTATTATTATTACTTTGACCTTCTAGCCCAGGATTCTGTTTCATTCATATTATCATTACTCGTTCTTGTTTCATTGTACACCACTCATTCATTCATTCATTCATTCATTCATTCATTCATTCATTCATTCATTCATTCATTCATTCATTCTCTGTCTTCTTTTTATCTCCCTCTTTCTTTTTCTTTCCATGTCCCCCTTCCAGTCCTTTTTCACTGCTCAAAGTTCTCCCTCGTTCTGTCAACCTCCTCCATTTCAATCTCGATCTATCAGTCCAACCCTTTCAGTAGTGTGTGTGTTTTTTTTTCTTTGGTAAACATGTTTACTGTTTTGAGCAGTCATAACTCGCCCTCGCCACGCCTTTCAGGAGCTGTCAGCGGGTTCAAACGCCACGCGACATCTTCTCTTTCATTTAAGCGAGAGGACATCTTCGCGTTTTGTGCAGTTTCCGAGCCTGATCCGGGAGAAGGCGACCGCCACAATTCAGAGCTGGTTAAACAAAAGATGGGACCATTTCTGCAGCAGCCCAGAAAAGGACCCTATTCTCTCTCCCCCCCCCCCCCCCTCCCCCGCCCCTCCCCCCAACAAAACTCCCAGGATCTAAAAAGATCCGGAGGGTGGAGGAAAAAAAAAAAAAAAACTAATCTGAGTCGCGGAACTGCGGTTATGGCATAGGGCATAAATACCGGAAACTTATTTCATATTCGTTAATCAAAACGTTCCTTTTGCTTGTGGGGCCCGACTTGGCGAATCTTTCAAGGAAGGAACATAACGGGACAAAATGTGCACAAACATTAAACCGGCTCATTCGGCCATAGACGTCGAATGTTCTAATTGATTCCATTTTTCACCGACACGCATATGATCAGACCCTTTCAAATACACCATCCTCATAAAACCGGGCCATATTTATCCTCCCCGGCGCAAATTGCTCCTTCGGCGTTACTGTAATATTTGCTCCAAGATGCCAGAATGATTTTTATAGTTTATTCCCTCACCGACCAGAGCTGGGCCATTTGATGCCATAACCAGGCAGAAAGTTATTCTCCATCTCCGGGGCGTCCCTACCAACCAGGCCAGCTTAGCATGGCCGCGTACGGGGAAACCACGACAAAGTGGGCATCTTAAATCATGTGAAATGGTGCGAAAGTATGACGAAAAGCCCAATACAAAAGCCAAAATTGTCTGCGAGACAAGAGGGTGGGAAAAAAAAGCATGAGGAAAAAACTAGCCGTGGGGGGGGGGGAGGGTTGAATTTCTAGAAATTCAAGGTTTACTTTAAATCAACGAGCCCTGATTGTCGAGCGAGAGAGAAGATTTGTGTCCGTTTCTTGCACTGTGCCGAGTATTTCCTGCAAAACAGCACGGCATTTCTCTCTTCAGAGAAATCATCGGCAGTTCTGTTGCCTATTTTTTACCAAGACAGTCACAGAATTTACCACTGATGTATCATTTTATTTTAACACCGTCAGAAAACTGACAGGGTTATTTGGAGATAAGGGTTGTTATAATCTTCTGTTATTCAGTTCAGTCATTTATTCATTCATTTATATTATTATTTGTTTATTTATTTGTTCGTTTATTGCATATTTGTTTTCTTTTATCAATTTATTTATTTGTATAGGTATTTATTTGTTGTCCTGTTTAGTTTGCCTAAGCTGCTGCCGCAACCACAAAGCAGATGTGTCTGAAGCTGTCACTTCTGAGTCACTATGTCGGCGTTGAATTTTTTAATTATTTTTTTCTTTCTAGCATTTTTCTCAATGTTGTTGTTTTTTCTTAAGCCTTTCAATCCAAAGAAAGTAAGATTATCTCGGCTTTTTAGAAGTTGCCAATTTTTGCTGAGAAAT
>JBCEWB010000012.1:506055-520199 GCA_039654565.1 Peronia peronii | reverse complement strand
TATCTATCTATCCATCTATCTATCTATCTATCTATCTATCTATCTATCTATCTATCTATCTATCTATCTATCTATTTGTTCCTATGTCTGTGTCTGTCTATCTATTTTCTTTCTATCTTTTATACTGAATGACAATACAATAGCAATATTAACAGCGATAATGAAAAGAAGGGAAAAATGACAATAACTGTAAAAACAGTTTTCATTTGCTAATCTTATTATTGCGGAGAAACTCAAATATCTAGTGTGAAAATCTAAAACATGAGAGGGTTCGCTGGAGCTGCGCCTATTCAATAATGACATTACTTGACATAAGATGACGCAAGGGCGAGGAAACTATCAATAAACTTGTATTAGCTCTGAAAAAAAAAAAAGCATATTAAATAAAGATGTTTATCCATATCTTTGCATCTTTTGATTAAACTCCGAAGGAGTGGTTGCTAATGTAAACTGTTATGTTTTAGAAGAGACTTGAGATGGAATGAACTTCATCTTTATTACTGCTTATTGCGTGGATCACTATCACCAAACTAAATAATATCAGCGAACCAGATGTAAAAATAAACTTTCGATTGATATAAATTATTAGATCCTTGGCTGTTATGTATACGCAAAATTATCCATATATCATTACCAATTTACCATAAGCCCTAAAAGGACATCACCAGGGATTTTATATGATTTTGGATGTACTTGACACCAAAATGACTGATGATATCCATTATCAGATCGAAATAGATAGGTGATGCGTGCTGTCTTTATGTGTATATAAAATGATCGTTATACATGTATCATTTTCACAAGCCGATAAGTGGACATAACCATGAAATATATGCCATCTTTGACACTCTTAACACCAGATATACAGGATATATTATGTTATAATTGTTATTGGGCTATACGCTTCTTGCATTTGTTCGCACTGGCTGGTTCTTAGTTGTTCTAGAAAGAGTCAGGAGCCGCGAGGGAAAAAAAAAACACTAGTTGGAAGACAGAACGATAAGCCAAAGGTCAGAGACAGGAAACTGATGACTTTTACCCACACCCTAACCTTGGCTACCATGTGTCTGTAGAGGAGAAGAGCTTGCAGCAGCAGGATTACTGCAGACCACTTGTTATTCTGCACCCAGCAAGACAGATTTGACCGAACGATTCGTTCATTATGCACACGAGGTCTCTTGTCACCTACCCAGACAGCAAAAGACCTATCATTACTACCACTTTATCACGAAGAGAAAGCGCAAATTTAAAACTGCTTTGGCTTGAAAAATTGAGCACTCATGACTGTTAGTATTATGGTGGATGCACTTTCAACAGTCGCCTAATACATAAAGTAACAAACGGGATGAAATGTCCATGAATCTTATGCCTCCGAAAACTTTCCACTGATAATGATGCAAACGTTCTATTAAAGAACACTACGTAAAGATGTTGAAATATGATTAAGCGTAAATTTCAGCTAGACGTCAATCCCATTAACAATTTTCTTTAAATTCACCAGAAGGTATGTATATACATAGAGAGAGACAGAGAGAGAGAGAGGAGATATATATATATATATAGATATAGATACAAATAATAATGATAATAAAAACAAAGCAAAAGAAAAGAAAACAAAACCCTATTTTGATATGTCAACACTGAGATGCCGCAATGTCACATCCAGAGTTCGAGTTGATTCTCTTCCCAAATTTTCTTATTACATTTGGCATTGTTTAAGATCCGAGAACTCCCAGAAAGGGGAACTGAAGAGATCATCGAGCGGGCTGAAAGGATCTGTGGAAAAACGCAGAGGGTAATCTGCTGTGGGAAAAATATAAACACGAAGGAGATCATCAACATGGCTCCGCCAACAGAAAAAAAAAATTAAAATGTGGCAACATTCTGAAGATGATGAGTGCGTCCCAGAGACAACAGCAGCAGCAGTGGCAGCAACAACAACAACAAAAAAGGTGCAGATGGGAGGCTTCGATCGAGGGCTCTAAGCGTAGGATTTCGTGAGTCCCTCCAGAAAGCAGGCAAATGTTTTCATTATTATGCTGTCCACGGAGATGGCATATACAGCTTTGTCTCAGATATCTAGCCCTACAGCTCGATGTGCTTAGAATCAGATCTGATGTCCGATGAAAAAAAAAAGGATTATGAGATGGAAAGCTCACTTATAAGATGATAAATATGTCAAACAGTTTTTGGATCTATTATTCACGCTCTTATCCTATATCCAAACTTTATATTCCCGCTTACCCAATACTCATTGTTCTTGTGCTAAGAAGTTTACTATGTTTTAATTCTGAGGATGAAAAAATATATAATACATCCAGTTTACACCCCCTCTTCCCCCCCCCCCCCCCCCCCCCCATGCCCTTCAACCCTGTGCAAGGTGGCTAACAAATACCAGAACCATATAAATAATCCGTAGATGAGAGCAAATTGCTAAACAAGTCCAAAGCATTGATAGAAACCCCTGGTCAAACTCCACACGAAACGTATGAACATCTACATCTACAGAAACGTCTGTTCCCTTCTTTTTTTTTTTTTTTCCGTTCCGTCTTTCTCTGGCCGACCTCTTTGCAATGCAGTAGGGCTCAGGCAAACTCACAAACTAAGACAAAAAGAACACGAAGGTTGATCTGGATCCAGGAGTTCCATTGAATAAAGTTGAGGTGAAAACGCCGAATCTGTGTGCTGATATCTAATCGACTCAGCTTTCAGGGGGAAAAAAAAGAAAGAGACACAAACATAAATTTATTTTTACACAGAGAACAACAACAAAAAGTGTGCGAAACTTGAGCCAAATCCTGAATTTTCTTTGAATGGATTAAGCGATAAGGAAAGGAACGTAATGGCAGAGATCTAGGGATTTAAAAGAATATACAGAAATTGAAGAAAATCATGAAAGAAAGGGACTTTTTAAAATTAAAATAAATGAAATCAGAGACAAGGTGTGGTGGGGCCACTGTGTACCCAACCTCTCCCACTTCACCGTTTGCGAATAAATGCGTTAAAAATAGTCGCAGTAGCGCCCCCTATGTGTCCAATCAGTGAACCATAATGGCGTCAATGGCGGCCTGGCCTTGCATTAGAAAGGGGTGACAGTATTGTTTGCAGGGATTTCGTTTCACTTCGGGTAAATGTCTAGTTATGGTTAAATCGAGCTTTCAGTTATTGGCTCCCGTTTCTGTGATGTAGATCGAGTTTGCACGTCGCCATTCAAGGCTGCTGTATGGAACTCGGTTTGCGCTGGAGTCTATTGTCTTCAGCGGCGGAGCAGGCGTCTTGTCAGAACATTATCCTTATACACGAATTATTTTACAAAAAAAGCCCTGCTTACTCATTATTTGACTTGAACGTGCAACTGCAGTCGTTTTAGTCCAACAAATATCTTCTTTTATTTGCTGTTTTATTAGGTTTGTAGAAATATTTAAATGCAGAGGTTCTAGAGTGTAGATCTAGGCGACCAGACTCAACAAGTCAAGATGGAAACGCCAGAATGGTTAATTTTGCAATGTGAAGTTCAAGACAACAAAAAAGTTCAGACCTCTGCAGTTCCCACTTTTTCCCTCCCAACACATTGGCTCAGACCATTTGGAAAAAAAAAATATCCAGACCCCACATCTCTGCATGATTCCTGCACAAATTGGTGTGTAGAAATAAAATCAGATTTTTTTTCTGTGCTGTTAATTTTGAATTAAAGATAGTAGTCTAGATCTAGACAAGACTAGCAACTTCAGTTGTCAAAAGAAAAATGGTAACTGAGAATCAGATCTTGGGTCTAGTCTTAATTTGTAGAGCTACCAGCCATGAAGGAATTTAATATGTGGTTGTGCAGCAAGAGATATAATTTAATAGATCCAATTCTATAGTGAAACTGTTGGAGGTTTACTCTCTCTAGTTTGCATTGCCTACAGTAATCTCAGAAGTGAGATATTGTTTGAAAATAATCAACCAAATTTCTGACATTAACTCTTTTTGTTTAATTCAAACTTAGATCTTACATGAATCTAATGTACTGACGTGTTAAATCACATAAATGTGCAGAGTGAGAAGACCTTGATCTAATTTTAAATGTTTTGACAGGCAGATTAAACATGCATGAAATTTTCATCAAAATAGGATTTGATTATTGAGTTTGTTCTTTCAATAGGCTATATCATTTCACCTTGAATGTTACAAAAATGGATAGCTTTGGTGGAAGTGGGAAATCCATTTTGGGTAGTGTATTAAATCTCGTTGCCTACTACTATGACAGTGTGAGAAAAATGTCACATATCACCGTCTTTCCTCCAGTGGCCATCTGTGAAATGAGCACCTTTTAGTTACATTTTTAATTATATGTTGGCAAAAAAAATTGTAACGCTTATCAGCTTTATATTAAAGGAGATACATCCTCTTTGATGTTTCATGTTTAGTTTGTCAACCTTATAATGCAAACCTATTGTAATTTTTCAAAATTATGTTTGATTCACTCGAGTCATAATTAAATTCAGCACAGATAAAAGGGTCTGGAGTAATTTATTGCATTGTTACGAGTGATCTCTGGTTGTACATTATGACAATAAGTGGTACTTCATCAGGTTTTTTTTGTTGCCGGTTAAGATGACACACTGCGGAGCGCTTTGAAGTTTGGAGCGCTAATGGGTGTTTAATTGATTTTGCACTCGTTTATTGTTTTTTCCCTCATAGGCTACCTACTTTCATAGTGCTTACGAATGCAGAGCTGAATTGGTCCCTATAAAATGTTTTTAGACTGTTTGCAGCAAGTTGTGATATAATTGAATTCGAAACCTATATTGCATAGAAATTGTGCTCCTTACCTTGATGCGATTTTTTTTTTTTTTTTTTTTTCCCTTTTAAGTGATAGATGCGACAGTTTAATTATTAATATTATAGGAGGCACAGAAAATGTGAAGGTGAGAGAAAACAGTTGGTCAGTTGTAATCTCCAGTATCTGTTGGTCAGTCATCTGTAATCTTTGAGAAATTAATCTGGAAAGAAACTGTGCCCGTGTATATTTCCTACTTTCGCGTTTGTCAATAGGTGACACCATGGAAAACTAAGTTTTGTTCTTAGATAGATCAAAGATCCGCTCTAAATTTTTGTCCTTCTAGTAAGATCAGTTCTTGTACAGTTTAAGTTTCATGAGTGGCTAATATATTCAGTTCAACTAAAATGTAACAGTTCCAAATAGACTTTGTTTAAGCAAACATCTGTCTACCTTGAAATGCAATTTTATCTTAGTGAAGAGCAACCATTAGTATCAGTCATATATTACGTATCATCAATGGTGTGATTCATGTAACAGGAGAACAGCATTTGTTGCTAGCTCTAAAAAAAAATATATTTTAATGATCAAAGCATTGAAACGCTACACCACACACAATCTGTCATATTGATCATCAGCTTTCACTGTTGAGCTATTTGATAATACGTTGATACATCTGGGCCTTTGATGTCTCCTACGGTTGGTGGATAACATTTCTGGTTCGTACTCTTATCATTGGATTACATTTCTCTCATGAATTAGCAGTGATTTTGGCTAGCATTAATATTAATAGTCTTATTATTTCATCTGTGAGCAGCTGAGGTTTTCAGTGATTTATTGCAGAAGATACCCTTTGGACAAACATTTTCTGTTTAAATTCTCTGTTCAAATAAAGGAAAAAAAAAAAAAAAAGCTGTAAATCATGGTCTCTGCACAACATTTACTTGAAGTTTCTGTGGAGTGAGAAGCTCTTTACATGCCTGTAATTTTAAACAAAATTATTGCTTCTCACGTAGAGGTTAATCCTCCGTCATTTTTACTGATGTCAAACATTTTTGATCAAAGCGGTCTGAGATAAAGGATAATGCACTGGGCCACAGAAAGCTATCCCAGCATTGTTGATGATGAATTTATAGAAGGAGAGATAAACAAGAAACCAATACAGTTGAGGAGCAGTAATCCATCGCCATTAAAAATTGCCCTTTGATGCTTGTAAATCTGCTCAGCTCATTGCTCCTATGGCTTCAGTCAGCGTCAGCCTGCTAATGTATTTTAATTGACTGAGGTTGTCCCTTTGATGTATTCATCTCCCATTTTCCCCTTCTCTTCCTGTCGGACGAGTAAGCTCATTCCATTAGAAGTAACTGTCTACAATTCCTCTTAGGGCAGAATATTTTATGTTCATTGAATGTAAAATTTGATTTGCTTCAAATATATTAATTCTTAATTTTCATCTAATTCATTGTGCCAGGTTATCTAGGTAGGGGGATGGAAGTGAAGGGAGTGTTGAAGTGGCGACTTTGACGTATCATTAAAGAATAATTATCAAATGATATTCAATGAAGAAAAAATAAAGACCATGTAAAAAATTTATCAAAAGCGTCTGGCTCATGATCAAAAGACTTGTCCACATGCAATTAATGACATTACATAGTAACTATTAAATAGTATTCATATGTTCCAGTATACTGGTATTCAGGTTTCGCTTCATCAGATACCGGACAGGCTTTCAGCCCGTGCCCTGTGATCGTTGATAAAAGTGCTCTAGCCTGTTGTCAATGCAGAAAGTTACAGATTTTTATTATTTTTTTTTCATTAAAGGTGCTGTTCCTTTGAAGTCTGTTCTTAATAGATGGGGGTTCGGGAGGGTGGCTGTCACATTAGGATTACTTAAGGTTACACAATGAAAAAAAAAAGAGAGTTTTGTTTGTCTTGGCTTATTGCTTGCAGATAATAAGCAAGGAAAAGTATGTGCGTAGTGGGAGTGGTAACATTGTTTTCTGGGAAGATAACATCTTCGGAAACATACACATATATTGTATTTGTTGCTGATCAGTAAGAAATGTTTCATGAATGGCAGTCACTCATGGTGTGGGGGGGGGGGGGGGGGTTTACAGCAGAATAAATCTTGACATATTTGGCAGCTTCTTACTTCACAGTTCTAATAGTTATAGTATATATAGATGTTTGCTAACCACCAGCTGTATGAGTGTGTGTCATTCTCTTGCATGATATATATGTACGAGACTTTCTTTTTTTTTTTTTTTTTTACTGCATCACCATTATGCAGTTGGTAATATTAAATTTCATGGGGCCAAAGTGTATTTGTCGGGTCATTAGATTTTAGGGTTTCTTTGTCATCAGAATAAACAAATCATGTACATAATTGTATTGTGTGCAGCTCATTATCTGTCCAATGCTCAATGAGGAATTTTGCATTTATAAGGATTTGTTTATTGTTTGTGGAAGTGTTTTATGTTCTTTATGTTGCACAAGGGGTGCCCTGAAGTAACTTGACACTTACTTGTATGTGTTTGACAATTGGCTGAGACTTAAGGAGAGGGACCGAAACATCAAAACCAAACTTAAGGAGACTGAAAAGTGAAATGGATTGCTGTATCTATAATATAGGTAATAGCAAACTTAGTTAACACAATTCACTGAATACTTGCATTCTCCATCAATAACAGTTAGTTGTTGCCGTTATCAGAACACTGTCAGTGTAGTTTGTAATAAATACTCTTAAAATTGCAAGGTGTAAAGTTATTATAGGCAGTCCTGATATGTGTAGCTGATACTAGGAATGTGATAAAAATCACGGTAGTTTGCCTAAAAGGAAAAAGAAAGCAACAACTGTAAGAAAATTTAGCCTTCCCAGTTCTTGTTAACTTCATGAGAAGTGCACCTATCAGAAAACATATAACTCAAACCTGAGACAGGGTCTGCAACATTCTTGCCTTAGTACTTCCTTTCAATCATTTACTGAATGTCATTTTCTGGATAGTAAGGTTTTTCTGATGCCATAGCGATAGGCAAGATTTTTTTTTTTTTTTTTTGTCTTTGGGAGATTCACTAGAATTGGTCATTCATTCATTAGACTGTTGTGGAATAAGGTACAAAACAAAACAAACAAAAAAAAAACAAAAACAAAAATAAATTGTGGAATGATTTACTATTTCCAACCAGTAGACATAGTTTAGCACCTGGATTTGAAATGTAGTGATTGAACTGGTCAGCAGCGTGGAATTTCTTTAGTTCAGCCACAAAACAAAGGGATCAGTAGAGCTTAGTTAAAGGTTACCCAAACCTAGAGCCTAGGAATTCCTGCCGTCAGTCTCCCGCCCTCTCGTCCCCGCTCCCATACCGCTGGCTCTTGCATTCTTCAGTGCCTATCTAAGCGAGGGTTAAACGGGTCCTGGCGAGGGCAGTTACGCTGAACCAAAGATGAAAGAAGGGGCTTTTATCTGACCTACTACAGTACTACTAGCTATGGCCTGGATTAATGGGCAAGCGGCCTGGAATGTGAGTTAGCCTTAATAACTTGGCAACATTTGCATGCATTGCGAGCTTGACTCTTTTCACTTTCCCAGTAAGGCCTTCCCCCCCTTTAATATAGCAGGGGTCACTACAGTACTGGGCCGTAAAAATAGGAGAGGGGGAAATAGTGGCCAGTCAGCCTGGGATTCAACATTCCCATGGCTGGCCAAATTGTTGTGCTGGTCTCTGGCACTCCTTCTCCCTACCTTTCATTTGGTGACATTGTTCACAGTATTTACACTTTATGACTCAGGTGTGCTGGCTGGCCTTTCTTTTTTTTTTTTTTTTTCCTGTGTTGTTAGCTTGTTGTTTGTTATGTTTTACTTTCTATTTTTTTTCATTTTGAGAGAATGATGACCAGAAGCCCCTGTTTAACATTGTGTCTTTCATAGGAGGGTGAAAAGTTGGGGGGGGGGGGGGGTGTCACTTTAAGGATGCTGCTCATTCACTTTCTGTTTTCCCCATCTGTCATTCCCTCCCCCTCCCTTAGTCCTATCTTTTCATCATTCTCTGAAACATGGTTAGCTCTCAGTGTAATGACTATCATTTTTTTGGGGGGGTCTTGCAGATAGTATGGGCACATCTGACCTGCCCTTTTGATACTCATCCATGTATTCTTTCTTCTTTTTCCACATGGTAACATATGCTTCTTCTCCCCTGTTTTCTCAGTGGTCATTGCTCCTCAAGTCTTTTGTAACTTTCTAAGTGATAAAGTTTTTCTCTCTGTTATTAGTAAATGGAGATATGAGATGTACTTGAAACACCCCCTTCCCCACTTCCTTCCCTTTTTTTTTTAAAAATACATTTGGAAAATGCCTGTTACAATATGAATCACAGGTGCATTTCTTTCATCCCCTGGCCTATACTTGACTTAAAGTAATAAAAGAAGGGAGAACAGATAAAGACCAACTGTTATAAAGTAGCTCGACTTTAAGTTTAATAATGGATCCTTCCCTCTTCCTTGCTTTTGTAGCATGCATTCCTTCATATTAACTTTTCCGTTATATGATTCAGTTCATCTCTATTTATTTGAAAATAAAATACGAAACAAAACAGAATGAACCATTGTTGAAACTCATTTTTGCTTTTAGCAGACTTTTCTTGTTAAGATCATCAGTATAATTTCTCTTATTTAACCTCCTCACTAGCCAGAGTACAGTAGGAGCATTCATGTTTCCTTCAGCTAGCAGGTACAGAAGAGGCCAGCCAACCAGCCTCCCCCAGCAAAGTTTGATGTCTCTTCTTTTTGGGCAGGGTGTTAAGTATTTTACCAGGTAGACGGTAAAGGCTGGGGGGATCATAAAGTGGCAACATGTGCTTGTAGTGGGGCTTTGCTCCAGCCCAAAGTGGATTTGATTGGGGGTACAAGGCCTTTGATGTTCAGAACAGCCTTAAGCCAGCCTCCGTTGGGCTGTGCTTCTGTGTGTGTTTCAGAAAGAGAAGAGGAGATCAAAAGGCTTCACAGAAGAAGAAAGTACACACATAGGTAGCCCGAAGATCGGAAGTGATTTTCTCTGTAATTGAGAGGTTACATGTTCTGTACAACTTTGTTGTGTGTGGATTTTCTTCCCTTTGCTTTGCTGTAGCCGAGTGCTCCTATTCGGTTTATTTGTCATGATCTAAGCACAGCTCAGGGGATGTTGACAAATGCTTGCATTACATCTTATTCTCTTTTCCCTGCCATGGGCCTTTTCAAGTTCTTGAATATTATCCATTTGCCATGAAGTCTGAAGTTAGCAAATTTTCCTCATCATGGAAAAGGTTAAAAAGGAAGCTGGTTTTTCCCCACAGCTCATTTAGTTTCCCATGCGTAGGAAAGGCATCTTGAAAAACTTTCAGAGATATCCTGTTTCCAAAGCTTGCTCTGGGCGGAGTAAGAGCTCTTCAGAAGATACTGTGGGAGAGTATGTCTTTCATCTTCTCCTCAACATGAGAAATTGTATCATTTCAAGACGCTGTCCTTTCAAGTTTGTTCAAGTTGTTAGATTTTTATTGTTCATGATTGGATGATGTTGTGAAGCAATTCTGAGCTTGTCATTTACTTGTTATTCTCCGTCTCTGCCCTGCCTGAGTGATCATTTAATTTAGACTGTTAACAAAACAAAACAAAACAAAAACAGTGTTTTTATGAAGACACAGTATTTCACAAATTTTGCCCATATATTTGAAGGTAGCTCTGTTTTATTTTTTAATTTTTTTTTTTCCCATTCTCTTTTTTTTTTTAGTTTTTGTACATTTATGTTTATTTTATTCATTATGAAAATGGATGCTCCATAAGGAAAATAAATACATGTAGTATATTATTTTTTAATTTTTTTTCTTGTTAAAGGTTTATATTATGTTGCAGTAGGATTATAGTAGCTGAAAAAACAACAGAAAGAAATTTACTACTGCATGGCACTGTGGACAAACACTTGCTCAGTAGGTAGAGGTTACTTGTGTGGATAGTTTGTTCTGTATTGTTGAGCATGCAGTCAATGATATAGGTATACTAGGTAGTAGATACTATGTTTGAAAATTTGTTTGGCCTAGTTTTCCCAATGACAATTTACAGACTGTGCCTTTTAATTTGTTGTATAGAAGCTTATCTTCATATTCCACATTTGATACATGTAGTTACTTTGTAAATTTTTTTTTTATTTGTCTTCTTAGCAGACAATGAGACTGAGATAAGAAGGAGCTGCAGGCTGTGAGGCTAGTGGGCCTCATGGAATAACCCTTGCTGCCTTGCCATGACCACCAAAGTTGTTGACTTCTTGAACGAGTCTGGTGGCAGCAACTTTACAGAAACTGCACCACGCCCACCCACCATTGGCGAAGAGAACGAGCGGCAGTCTAATGGGGGCAACTCGACCAAAAGCAGCAGCTCCCACAAAAGCTATGTCTCCAGCAAATCACATTCTTCCTCAAAGAGTGCAACCTCTGGAAAGGGGGACCACTCGCATTCGCCCGCCACCACACCCCGCAAGTCCAATTTGGAAGGAAATAAAGATGCCATGACAGGGATTACTAATGCCAGTCTCATTGATTGTGAAGACAGTGAGGTGGCCGCACCTTTGGGCTTCGAACCGGAGGGTAGTGCCGCCAACTCCCCTCCATATTCTGAAAATGGCACACCACCACACCTCAAGTGGGCCGAGAATCTCAACTACCTTCTCACAGACTCGGAGGGAGTGGAGTTATTCAAAGACTTCATGGAGCAGGAGCTCGAAGGCGGTTCGGAAGAGCTACAGTTTTGGTTTGCGTGCCAAGGCCTCAAGCGGAAAATTGGCTCTGCCGAAGCGGTCAGCAGCGACACCATCACAAACATTCAGAAAGCCATTTATAAACGTTACGTGCGCAGTGTGAAGTGCATATCAAAAGAGGTGAGAAAGGAAATAGCAGAGAAAGTTTCAAGCAAAACCACGCTCAGCCAGAGCATTTTCGATGCAGCCCAAGAAGAAGTGGAAAATTACATGCGTGATGTGACTTACCCAGCCTTTCTGCGATCAGATTTTTATGTGCAATACCTTCAGAATTATGACAGTCCTAAGTCGAGCCAGTCCAGTGGCTCCAACAGTGCTCGACCAGTCTCCCAGTCAGGCCTGCTGCCTGTGGTCCATGAGGACAAGGAACTAGAAAGCAAAGACTTCAACACTTCCATGCCTTTACCTGTGATCAGCAAAGCCCCTTCCACTGTCAAACGGACAACAGAAGCCGTAGTATCAGCGCGCCGCATGGAGACAGTCACTGGGTAAGTATAGCAAGTTATAATGTTATAAATTCAGACCTATTGTCTTGTGATCTTTAAACCTTCTGTCTTTGTTCTTGTCATCTTTAGCTAAAGACATGGTGTATTTTGAGGTCGGTCGCAAGATTGAGAGATTTTCGCACACACGCTGACTGATTGTGTACTTTTATGCTGTGCAGATGGCATGCAGGTCTTAATGATGAGAACTTACACCTAAATTTGCTAAAGCTCGTACGGGTGACATCTCTTCTCTCTCTCCTTGCTCCTGTCTTCTGTCCCGCTCTCTTTCCTCTCATCCTCTTGATGTGTAAACGTATCATACCATGTTTGGCACAATATAGCCGTAATCGTGCTGATGGGCCGTCAAACCCCAAACAAACAACCACCTTGCAAACCCATGTGTGAGCGACATTTCCTCGGTCACCAGGTTGACCTTGAAGTAACCTTATCAAGAGCATTCTATAGGAACCACAATCATAGATATGTAGTTATCAGCTTTTCTTCTTTGATCACACTTCCGTAATAATGATCATGCATCTATCAATGTTTTTCTGTACTGTGGTTTGACTAGATTCTCTTCGTCCTGTTCTTGGTAACTTGAGTGGAACAGTGGACAAACGTGCTTCAAAAAGAAAATCCATAATCAGTATATGTCAGTCTTTCACAAGCTGTACAAAATTCAGTTAAGTGATAAGAAAATTTTGAACTGTTCATCTGCTGTCTGTTGTAGCGGCATAAATTTCACAAATTGACAGATTTGATCTCAGCCCTGGAATATTGTGATAACCTCCTTGACTTTTTTAGCTGTGCTTTTTAATAGTAGCTAGTGCATTGTGCAAAAAAGTCAGCAAGCTTTTCTATTTGACTGTAACCATTTCAGCATGAATTGTATCATGCCTTGAAAAAGATCACGGGCAATAAAATCCGATATTTTTGTGATTGATAGAGACATAGGCCAACGCTTGACAAAATCAGCGAGGCGGTGCTGAAAGGGAGCAGGATAAATTAGTTATGATTTGCCACCTCACCGTTTCATCTGGGATTTATAGGCTTAATCACTCAGCTGCTGATTCTCTCTGTTGTGGATAATTGTCTCTGCCCGCAAGAGAAACACTCCACGCGCCGTGATCTTCTCCACGCTGGCTGATGGGGAAAATACATTAGAGCTGTTTTCAACAGACAACATCAAAGAGCTGGGACAGTCGCGCTTTGCCCCTCCGTCTGTCTCTCCTCATTTGGCTTTATTTGTTTTGTAGATCGAGGACCAGATGGGACAGTGTGGGTCCCATTCAGTGTTGACATTTATCATTTACCCTTAATAGGACCCATTCTGTTCTTTCTCTCTCTCTCTCCCCCCACCCCACCCCCACCCCCTATTTTTCTTGGATAGAAATCAATGCATGTGTGACTCCACTGGAAAAATCAGATGTCTCATTTTTGTGAAAAATGAGTTATTGCCCCGACGTTATAAAGCAACACCGCTAAGATTTGTTAACCAGAACAATAATTCAGAAAAACCAGGTAAGTTCCACGAAAAAGAGAGTTCTTAAAAGGATACACAGTGAAAAACTATAGACTTCTAAACTTTAATTTCTGTTTTTCTCCCTCTGTAGAAAATGTGACTTACCTGGTTTTTCCACTGGAGTCTTCATATGTATTATCAGTTTTAGGCTTTTATTGCACTAGGTTGTGTGGCCTTGTGTAAGGAGTATGTATAATAGTAAGTATGTACTTTTGGCTGGTAAATAGTAGTCATTGAGAAAGTGTACAAGGAGAGAATGTGACACATGTACACAAAACTGGAACATTTGAAAATCAAAATGATGTCAAGGAAGGAGTTAAATTTTAAAAAAAAAAAGGACAAGAGGGAAAAAAACTTGGAGGTTTCTTTCCCCCCCCCCCCCCCCCCCAACTGGTCCAGTCCTTTCTCTCTCTCATCCCTTTGGTCCCACCAGCATAGATTCAGGACCGTCACGCTCCACAGTGTAGGACAGGGGGAGAAGGTCAGAAAGTTTTGTCAATAGGCTCTGGCACTGGCTAGAGAAAGAGCATTGGGTTGATCTGAGAAAGAATCGACACCAGACACGTTTTCAGAGCAGCGAGGACAACATCCAA
>JBCEWB010000012.1:467516-487114 GCA_039654565.1 Peronia peronii | reverse complement strand
CTGTTTTTTTTCCGCCTGATCTTCAGTTCAAAGAAAAAATGGTCTTGATGTTGAAAGTGGATTAACATTCGCAACAGCCTGCGGCCCAACAACAACACACACACACACACACACAAAAAAGCATTACTGCAGGCTACTAAGCCAGCTCACCAGCTCAACTTCCAAGGAATAATTAATGAAGATACGGAACTGTTGGGAAGATAACAAGTTTACGGTACTGACAGAATATTCAGAGCACGGCACTAAATTAAGCAGATCATCTGCCCATAAAATTGTGCACGCTGGCTGAACTCTAAATGAAAGAGCTGTTGTTTAATTCTGTTTGATATCATAAAACTCGGTGGGCTTCCCAGGGCGGGAGGGAAAGAGAAGGGCAGTCAAATTAAACAAAAGAACATTGGTCATGTGGAAGAAGAAGAGACGAAACGGCCCTGGGGCGGGGGGGACTCTGGCTTTTGGGACAGCCTAAAGGAGAACTGAATGGGTAATGTTCAAAATATGGAAATTCAGCACAGTTGTCGTTCATTTGCACATTGCATTATGCATTGTAATTGCAAACGGATATGGTTTCACAGAAATAAAGTTCTTTCATCTCTGGGGCAATATTCGCCATCTTGTTTTGTGGTTGTTGTTGTTGTTGTTTTTTTATGAGATATATGTGTATTGGTGCGAGTGAAATTAGATGAAAAAGATTGTTATTAATTTGTTTGAAGTTAGTTATTGTGTGGCTGAGGGCCAGTTGGATGAATGCTATCTGGCTATCATTTTTTTTTTTTTTTGTGAAATTGTCAGCTAGATGGTAAATGAAATCATCAGTCATGTTGTAGTTGGTGATGGGGGCAACACTGCAATTTTCTATTTTATGTGAATTGTTGCCGGTTGATAAAATAACATGAAATTTCTCAATTTAATATGAGGTCTGGTTAGGATCTGTTCCTTGCAATTATCATCTTATATGCATTTTTATTTCATTATGATGCATATGTAGACTACGCTCCACTCATATAAACATGTTATTACTGTTTGCTTCAGCCAGTAATGATGGTATCTGTTAGTTGGTGGACGGCAGCCGATCCAAATTTTTATTCGTGTTGTTTTATGCATTCAAGGAAAATAACTGACGCCTCCTCGCCATTCCCAATTGTGATTATCACAGGGGGAGAGAGAGCATATTATATTTAAAAGTGATCTTGCATTGTCTCTATGCAAATAAGTGTTCTTGATGGAATTGTTGATTTGAATATGAAATGAGCCAGAGAACAAAAGGAAACGGTGTATTCTCTCCTTTATCAGGAACAGACTGATAATACATTTGTATTGAATTTTATGTAGAACATTGTTTAGCCGTTACCTCTTTGTCATTTTTATCCCCATTGTACATTGCAGCGGACAGACCACGCACCCAAAGATAGAAATATAGCAGAAACTGACCCAAAGAGATTTGCTGACCTTCTGATTGACAGACTGAACAAAGTGGCAGAAGAGAGGGAGAACACTGCTAAAATGGAGGAGAAACTCAAGAGCATCGCAATCAGTGAGGTAAGTTGAAAGGGGGAGAGGGAAGTGTCAAACAGAACGGTTAAAATATTATATATAGCATTCTGGCGGATACCGTCGTCATGGACACAAGATTGAAATCATGATTACTATCTCTTTTTTCTTATTGATACAGTATCTTACACAGTATCTGCTTTGGCCAATCTTTTTGCATTGGATGACAAAGTTAGCATTGAGAAAACGCCTATAGAGACATCTCAGGAATGCACATCAAGATAGGATGCTATGTTTGCTTGATCGGTACAACATCAAAGCCATTGGCTTGTCTTGTATTTAGAATGACAATTGCTTGGAAAATCTTATATAAAAATATGTCTTGGAACAGAAATTGATAGGGAGAGAAGTTTGATAGCCTGCACATGGATGCATATCCTCATTGTAGGTTATGATATTAGTAGTAATTGTATTATACACAAGATCATTGCTTTTCATCATTCTTGTAGCAATGTAGTGATTCATAAGATTAGGCTAGTTGTTTTTTTTTTTTGACAGTCTAATGTTTTGGGTGTATTGTATTAGCACTTTGATATTTGGTCCAAATTCACTTCCAGATGGACAAATCCGAAGGGGAGGAAAAACTTGTCACATCTTTCGCCAAACCCAGCACCTCCTTCATTCCCCTGATGCGTCCCTCTGCCATGGAGGAAGAAACTGCGGAGAGTATATTGGACCAGCACTGCTCAAGGATATGGGCATCCTCCACTCACCACACTCCTTCATACTCACCCTCTCGCCATCAGTCCCCCCCACACAGCAAGTCACCCGAGCGCCACAAGGACGCTCGCAAAAAGGCGGTGGCCCTCACTACCTCTGTGTCTGCCTCGGGTGCCTACAACACCCGCAGCTACCACAAAAAACGAGATTTCGTGTCGTCTTCTGTGTCGTACGATAGCGGCATTGAGGACCGTAACTTGATTTTGTGTGGTACCGAGACACACCGCCACATCCACCACCATCATCATCATCACCACTCGACCCGTGATTCCTCCCTCAAAAAGACTCTGGAGGTGGAGGCTCAAACGTCCAGCATGAGCTCGTGGAGGACAGACAATCCTCAGAACCTCGCCTCGGACTTCCCCAGTGGGGACTGCGCGGGCAGGGGTAGGACTTCCACCCGTAAAAGTGGCAGTAGTGCTCTTCGTAAGGGCTCGGAAACCAGTAGTAATATAGACAGTGGAATTAGCGTGATAGAACCATCCAAGATGCCACCGAATTGGAATCATCAGAGCAACGAAAAGTATGTACTTGTCTCTGACTTTTCTCTACTTTTCACTCATCTTTCATCCTCTCCAACACATATGTATTGTTGTCTTCTCTACTTTTCATTCATCATTCGTCCTCTGCATTACATACATATTGTCATCTAATTTCCAAAGGACATGTTCTGCATTTTTCGAATGAGTTGGCTATCACACTGGATTACACAGTGAAATTTTGGCCAGTTATAGCAAAATATACTATTTAAAATACAAATGACGAATACTTTGTTTATCGAAAAAAGAAATACACCCCATCTGATCAGTCCCGAGACATTTCAGAATTGGGGCGAAATCCAATTACTCGAAGCAACAGAGAATGCAGATAGGGCCCGTTTAAATGTTGGATTTGCGATGACAATCACCCCAGTCATCATATCTGAACGATTTCCATGTTGTGTTTCCATTGTTTTGTCCCTGTCAGATTCTTGGCTTCTCAGCTTGTCTTGACCACATCACGACCCTTCTGCTTGTTGATTCTGTCTCCACATGTCATGGAAATGACAGATTGCCTCATCTTGTGGAAGGTCTCAACTTTTTCCCTATCCCCTATTCAACTAAAGGATAACAACTCAGGATTTGTACAGTTGTAAACATATTTCATACTAAGAGTGACCATTGTAAACATCTTTTTTTCAATAGACCTAAAAGATGAAATTTCTATCTCCACTTTCCAAACCGTTCAGTCATGTCTATCCAATGGTTGTTTATGTTATGTCCAAAATGTCCCTGGAGTGGGATCGATTACTTTTGATATAGAATCATTTTGCACTTCGAATATAGCAACAAAAATTCATACCATGAAAAGGTAGCTTTTGCATCTCCCTCCTTCACAGAAAAAGTTCTCAAAAATCTAGAATTGGAAATGTATTAAATGTAATTAAACGAGCACTGGTTATGATGTTGCCCAAATCATTTTTGAGGGGTTTGGGTGAGATATTTTGACATACATTTTTCTTCACACCTTAATTGTGATATCACTAACCATGCTGGATATCCGCCTTTGCTTTTCACTGCTCTCCTCCTTCCAAAAATTAGAAAACAGCATTGTGGATGATATATATGAGAATGGGACAGAATGATGATCGTGACCCTTTGTTCGTTTTAAGTCATCACCTGCAACACTTATGAAATTTGACATTTTCCTTTCTACCCCTCATAGAAGGTTTTGAATTGATTTGTTCCGATCAAGCGAACGGAAGGAAATCCCCGTCTAATTTTAGTAGGGGGGTACAAACACTCCAAACTATTCACTACCATAGACTTAGAAAAACTCATTAAAAATGCACGGGACCGGTGACAATTGTTCTCGGATCTTGTGATAGAGCGGTAACAAACGTCAATAGTGTTTTATTCTTAGCAGGGGATGCAATCACTCCGCCGGGGATTTCCACGTTTTTGCTTAGTCGAATATTATGAAGTATGGATCTTATTTTTATCCTTTGTCAAATTGTGGACTCCTATGTTTCAAGATGAGCTACAAAGAAAATTGTATAACCTAGTTAAAGTGCTGAAGGTGCTGATATTTCGATGATATAAATAAACAATGGACACAAGAGACAAACCTTCTGTGACAGTCTCATATTATCTGATATGCCGGCGTGTGTCTGTCTGTATGTGTCTCAAAGGTGCGTTGCCTTGAATTTTTATTGAAAGCAGCAATGGTTGGCCTCAGTGGTGCCGCCGCCTGTCTGTCGCTTGTGTGTGTTAGGGGGGGAGGGGGGGGGGAGGGGCTTTTTCTTTGTGAAGCCGGTAGCTATTCTTTCATCCCATAGAGAGCCTTAGGCCCAGGCGTGGGGGGGGGGGGGGGGGTGGGGGGTGTCTGCCAAACCTTTGTTGTCCCCGGGTAATCCCCTCTCCTGGCTGCCTGGATTCACCTGTGTGCCCTCAGTATGTGTGTGCTGTGCTCTAAGTCAACAGGTGTGTAGTTTCTCCCTCTCTCTCTCTCTCTCTCTCTTTGCCTCCCCTCTGACAGCATGGCAGTGCCTTGACTGTCTATATTCCAGAATGTCTACCACTGTGTAACTGCGCACCAGGCTGTTCTAATTCTGCCGAGTTTAGAGAAAAAGAAAAAAAGTAAAAGAAATATTAGGCAAGTTGGTAATTTCTTTCATCTGCAGACAGTTCTGTTGCATGGCCTCCCAGTGCGACTTCAAAACAATCATGTTCGAACCACTGAAATATTGTGATTTTTTTGCACAGTGTAAATGTCCCGTTTACCTTTTGCTTCGAACCCAGTCTCTGTGGTGTGTTGTTGTCGCGGTCAGAAGTTGTTGTTGTTTTATTATTGTATTTACTTAGTCAAATAGAGAACGGAATGTTATGGTTCATATTATTATTCCAAAATCCATACCCAGCAGAATGAGGCACACGATATGTTCAGAATTACAATATGCTTAACAGGGTGATTTGTTTATTGACTTTGGGGGGGGGGGGGGGGCTTTCTGACATGTCACGACTGTATGACATGTCACGACTGTATGACATGTCACGACTGACAGACACTGACAAATAGTTCTAGGTATTTAGTAATAACTTTAAACTGTCCGTTGCAGTCAAGTGGGAGGAAGATGGAGACGGTTTCAAAGTACATGTAGGCTACGTGTTTATACTTGAGCAGTGGAGATTTTATTGGGGGGGGGCCAAAAAAAAATGTTCAAAGAAAAAAAAAAGAAGAAAAAAGGGTGGGGAGGGGGGAGAACCAGTAAAGAAAGGAATTTCACCCGTAATCTGTAAGGCACAAGTGTGTTGCATAAAGAACCATTTGAACTTTGAAACATTGTTGAAGAAAACAACAGTACAAACAAACAGCAAGAATAGTGTGTTGGAAAAGTATTCAGCCCAGTCGTGGGCAGACACGACAAATGCACACGTGTAAATAAAACCCCAAACATGCATTCAGTGAAAGATTCGGTATCTTTGATGAAAGGTAGAGGAAGTGCTCTGAGGAAATAGGGGAACGTCATCGCGTGTCCGCCAGTTAGAAATCCAGCGGGGTCCAAGCCGAAAGGAGGCCAGCATGTGTACCGTTTTCACGAGTTGACGCGGGCCATCTGGGCTCTGGGGGCGGGCGGGCGGTGGCGAGGATGGGGTGTTTCGGCTCAGTAATCTTCCCCCACATCAAAGGGATGCTCCTCGCTCACTTCAAAGTAGCCGGTATCCCCACTAGACCAGCCGCGGGGAGGCCAGGGAACGAGAGAGGGGAGGAGAGAGAGGGTCTCGAGTTCCTTTCTGTTGGCCGCCGATATGTTGACTTACTCCCAGTGGACGAATCTCGCTGATAGGGAGAGCAGAGAGAGAGAATATGTGTGTGTGTATATGAGAGGGAGGGGGATGAAGGGAGGAGTAGAGAGTCAGATTGGATGGAGCTGAAAAAAAAAAAGCAGTGTATGTTTGACGAAGATCATTGTGAAAATTTGAGAAGATCTGAGGGAGTTTGGGGAGGGGGCGGGGGTAGGAGGGCGAGCGGTGTGTCTGTGTATGAAAGGGGAGATGATATTAAAAATTGAAGCAGGTGTGTACTCAGACGGGCGGCTGGCATTGTTCCCTCACCGGCCATTGTTTCTTTCTCCCTCTCTTGCTTTCCCTACAGTCAAAAGAACTTCAGGCAATCTGATGTTAGTCTGTGCGCCAATGTTAACATTTCTACTGATTGTTTTACCTGGAAGGGAGGGGGGGGGAATGTGGCAAAGATAGGCGAGATCTAATGGGAGGCGAGTAGAAAGGAAAAGATGATAGCGAAGATCTCAGAAGTGAAATCAGTCCACATTACGAGCAGGTGGGAGTCGCGTGTATTGGAAATCATCCATTTTTTGGTCAGCGATTGAAGTTAGGCCATATGCCGCCTATTGTGGAGTCCACGTTTTGAGTGTGTATAGGAAGAGGTAGGAACAGCCGTGAGCGGCGCTTTGCTGTGGCGTTGACACACGGCAGAGAGGACAGTCAAGTCCCTCTCTGCAAGAACTTACAATGATACATTCAGGCCAGATGTTTGCTATATCTCTAGTGCAGAACGGGTGAGATGCCATATCGTGGTTCTGCAATTGTTTTTAAAAATCGATATATTCTACATTATCGTGTCAGATAAAATGCGGGTGGTCCACAAAAAAAGCGATGCGAGTCCTCTTTAGTATCTCTTTTGATGGTGTAATTAAACCTACTGATATGATGTTGATCGTTCATGTTGGACGATGTGGGTGAACTAGTCTTTTATGTTACTCAGAGTTTCGCGCAGTTCTTGTGGACAAAATGCTTTGTTCTTTTATTCATAAAAGCGGAGAGATTACTCAGTCAAGATCACATTATGGCGCTTTTAAAATGGTATTTAACCGATCTGGTATCAGATATTGATCTCTTTGAATAGAACGGTTTGTTCAAACTCGCCAGCATCAGAGAGAACGCGCACTATCAGGTTGTGTATCATGCTGGCCATCACATCTTGTTTCAAACTGATAAATGTTTTCGCTTTGATTTGGTTGAAATTTAACAGGGGACTCAGTCTGTCTCAGCTGTAGTATGGGATAGAGATTGGAAGAAGGAATAGAAAGGGAAAAAATGATATGGGTTAAAGGAATAGAACGGACGTGTTTGGTGGAAGCTGAAGAAACAGAATGAGATGGGAGCTAGACGAATAAAATGAGCATGTTTGGTGGGAAGTGACTCTGATCTGGAGAGTATGAAAGTAGAAATAGAACAAAGAAGAATGAGACAGGAGCTGAAAGAATAAAATGAGCATGTTTGGCTCTGATCCGTTGGATATGAAAGGAGGAATTGAAGAAAGAGAATAAGGTAGGAGCTAAAAGAATAAAATGGACATGTTGAGGTGGGAGGTGAGCTGTGACCTGAGAGGGAATCTGCAGGCAGTGATCCACACCAAGCTTAGATTTACCGTGTTTGCTTTAGATTGGGACCGTGATGGAGTAAGTGGAAACATGGGCGGCGACTGGAGGCTATTGAGATAATACACCGCGACCTGTCTGTGGGGGGATGTATATGTGTGCTAGGGTCGGAAGGGGGAGACGTATGGCCTACACGTGCTGTGTGAATCACGAGTGAACACATGGCCGGGATACATACCGACAGAAATACTGTGTGTTCAAAGTCCAGGTTTTAGCGCCCGTCCGCCAGCTCTGTAGTTTACGAAATCGTTATATTTGATACACCGAAAGTAAAACTTCTCTCTTCATCCCTGCCTATCAGTTAAAATAGGCTGTGTAGCTTTCCTTTGGCAACATTGGACGAGGCTCGTTGATTTATCTTGAACAACCTCTTGTGGAACTAAATGTAAAACCTCTTCACCTTCTCTGTCTGTTATCTTGGCAGCCGAGCTCATAGCTCTGAGGGTAACTTGGTACTTTCCATTTTTGTCTGCCAGCAATTGCCTCGGGTGTCTCGACGTATGATCAGAGTCTGCATGCCATATCTCTGGCAGACTGAAAACCATACGTGTTGCCTCATGCTCTTTCTATATTGGTCTTATTCGATGCCGTCCTGGTAATTCTCATGTGGTTTACAACTCCCGTGCCACCCACAGTCCCCGTGGAACGTCTTGCAGAGCGCCTCTCCATGAAAAGGCATATAATGCAAAGCGTCTGCGCCTTCTGTGTGGCTTTTGGTTCCTGAAGGTTCTTCTCTAATAGAAAACGTCATTGTCTTTGTGGTTATTGCCTTTGTAAAAGTGCGTGGTAGGCAAGGCTTAAACTTAGACAGAGCTTTAGATAGTTTAGAAAGTGTGTGCTTGCTGGCTTGTGTGAGCCGAGGGGATCAGAAGCTGGCAGCCCACAGAACAGCCGGGTGATGGAGCCCTGGTATTGATACAGTGGTACAAACAGAGCGGGCCATCTGGCCTGTGCTTGGCTGGCAGAGGGCTGGTATTGTCTCGGGCAGGCTTTCAATGAGCATCCGACTTTGAAGGGCGATCAAGTAACGTGCAACGTTTCTGGTCACTTTACATACAGATCGTGGCGGCCTCCGAAAGAAAGGTCTTCCTTCTTGTCCTCTGGCATACCCTGTCGGCAAACACCCCCTCTTCTTTAACTCATCAAACTCCTTTTTCTACATTCGTTCCATTTCCTCTCCTCCCCTTGTGCCAAAATGCCAGCTAGTTGGCCCATGGGGCACAAACCGTGTTGAGTTTTGTTGATCTGTGTTTCCCGTGAACTGTCTGTACCAATATAGGACACTTGTTCTCTATCTCTTCACCCGTGTTCTTGTCATTTCATTGGATTGCTCTTTCTTCTCGTCTTTCATTTCATAGACTTGTTCCTATCTATCCCACCCCTGTCTTTTCCGTTCGTCATCGCTGAGGTTGGCAAGGATTCGAGCCTCATTACCCCCATCCTTTGTCGACTTATCTCGTCTCCACTTTGTGCAGTACTTTTGTTACCAGCAGAGATCTGACACTTCTCTCTGATCTGGGCCTCGCACAGTCAGCCCTGCAGATTATTTATGAGTCTGCACTCACTGAAATAGGAGATGGAAAGAGGACGGGACTTGATCGACTGTCGACTTTGAGTCTAGACATCCCAGCTTTAACCCTGGGTTACCGCACATTACAGTCACATTAGTGACGTACAGCGTCAGTGACACTGTTAGAACTCGAGTTCTACCTAGATAATATACCAAATATAACATTCCACATTCATTATTTGTTATAAAAGTAACTTCTAAATACCAACCCCACCAGTCGTAAACTTCAGCATAGCAGACAACATGAAATCGTGAACCAAAGCGACGATTTCCAAGACAGTTGCTCCGCCTTTCGATTGTAGATTTGCACCATTCAATTGAAGAGTGTATACTTTATTAGAGCGTTTATTTTTTTCTTCATCAGCTTATCTTCCACCCATCCGCATTTATTCTCTGCAGTCTATGCCTGGCCGCTGAAACGACAGAAAATGGCGGGTGGGGGGGGGGGGGGCGGTCTCAGAGAGGCTAGAAAGGTAGTGTGGATATAAAAAGCTGGAATTATTTATGTGGCTGTTGAGACGATTTGGCTGCGGGAGCAGGCATTTTATGACGGTGAAATGTGATGATCCGGGGCCTGGCGTCGTTTTAAACTTGTGTTGGCTTTGCCAAGGAGAACCAAAAATGCTTCAAGAAAATATCAGGCTTGAGCTGTTTTAATCGGAAAGCCACGGGGTGTAGGGAGGGAATAATCTTTTCCTCTCTGACTGGGATACTTGGCTCTCTAAGTGGGATACTAGACAGCACGGATTGAAGTCTAGTAAGTGAGGATATGGAAAAACGCCCGTGTCATAAAGGAACGGGTGCTTCAGTCAAGTGATGGAGTTGTTAAGACTATTCGCTGTGTGTGGGCAGAGTTGGTCAGGAAGTCGGTGCAGGAGATGAAGGGGCTACAAAGAGAAAGGATTAGTTCTTTTTTTTTTTTTTTAATGTATGTAAATAGCGTTTCAAAATTGCATTGCTGTTTCGTGAGAAGGAAAAGAGGTATAGGTAGGAACTTTGGAGCTCTGTTTAAAGGAAGTTTTCCCCGACACTGGCTGTTCTGCATTTTCTTGACTTGATTTCTGTGAGGAGCAAAAGTAGTAATAATACGTTAAAGTAATTTTACTGTCCTGGGCCAAGCGGTCTTTGAACGCGCGAAACAGACACACAAACACACACCAGATCTTCGAAAATTTTGGCTCGAATCCAAGAAGGTTAAACGTCGGGTTTCCTTACCCAAGAAGCCAGGAGACCGTTGAGCAGCTGAAAAGAGCAGGTTCTAATCGTTCTCATTCCTCTGCTAAGATTCGAACCCCGGATATTGTAATCGGGAAGTAGACGTGTAACCCCTCGACCATACCCTCTCCTGATAGGGGTGAAGAGAGACGCATTGGTGGTAGCAGTGTGAAATAGAAGCCAGTGGGTGTCAGCTGGAAAGGTAGGCCAGAGCGGTGGGGGCCAGCGATGGTGAACACCTGGATAGAAAGGCCAGAATGCGCAGGTGGTTCTGTCCCTCCCGAGTTCCACCTTGTCATCACGGCACAGGCGTTGCGTCATCGGTCTGCCTTTACCTCAGTTGTCTGCCTGGAAAATATGTCTGCCAACTGTTGTCTTCCGTTTGTCATGAAAGTCTGTGCTTGCAAAGTTTTGGTCTCAGAGTCTGTAGGACGTCAGTTGTTCCCCCCCCCCTCCCCTCCCCGTCTCTCTACAACTCTCTCTCTCTCTCTCTCTCTCTCTTTCTGTTTGCCTTTCTCTCTGTTTCTCTCTGCCTGCTTCTTGGTCTTCTCTCACATACACCTAGATTAGTTTTATCCTTCTGACTGATATTTAAAGCTTGTCTTTCATGTTCTCAAGGGATCCATTCCTGACCCATAAAATAGTCACACGTCTTGGCACAGTTTGTTATGAATCCAAGTACAGTATAGATCTAGTCTATATATAACTGAAGACTCCAGTGGAAAAACCAGGTAAGTCACATTTTTGTGAAAAACGAGTTATTGCTCCGACATTATAAAACACACGGCTAAGATTTGTTAACCAGAACAATAATTCGGAAAAACCAGGTAAGTTCCGCTAAAAAGAGAGTTTTTAAAAGGGTATACAGTGAAAACTATAGACTTCTAAACTTTAATTTCTGTTTTTCTCCCTGTGTAGAAAATGTGACGTATCTGGGTTTTTTTTCCAGTGGAGTCTTCAGCTGTGACCAGGAGAAGGTAGAGAAGAAATACAAAACGGAATTTTACATTGGAATATGTGTCACTATGTGCCCTTTTATGAGGGGAAAAATGTCAGGTTTTTTGCAACTTAGCAATAGTCAAAAGAGCAACGAGGACAGTCTGGACATGCTGAAAAGGCCCATTGCTGGAACACAGGGGCACTAGGGGCAAAGCTTTCCACAGAAACGGTGATGAAGTTTATGGATAAAGGAATCAACCTGAAGCATTGGGAGTGATTCATAGCCGTGAGAAGTGGCTGTATGTGCAGCCATTACCGGCGCATCTGTGATACACGCCGGTTCAGCAACCACAAAGAAACGAAAGGAGGGACAAGTCAAACAAACAGAGATTGCTTTTTTTTTGTTGTTGTTTTTCTACGTCGCAAAATCTGGCTCGCATCGGCTTCAAGTGTCCCCTCTCACCCCAGCCCACCGTCAGAACAGTCCCTTCAGTTGTTGATGCACTGGGCCTTTGTGTGCCCTTTTGTATGTGCAGGGCCCCAAACATTCATTCATCCGCCACAAGAATAGCTGAAAGCATTTGAACCAGCTTTTAGCTAAAGAACATCAACGACAACGAACCAGAGATAGGATCAGACTCTGGTTTTGGCTATAACTCTATAGAGATTGGAGACCTCCGTATATTGTTTTATGAGTGACATGTTTGTTGGAGGGGGGGGGGGGGAATTAGTCACGTGAACACAATCATGTTGCAAGGGTCCATCGGAAAACCCCCTCCGTCCGTTTCACCCCCCACCCCCACCCCAAATCCCCTGTTCCTTTCCCACCTCCCAAATCCTTCAAATTTTTTAGCATGTTTGTAGCTTTTCAGTGCTGAGTCTAGGGTTATCTCGGCTTCAAAATAATGTGGGCCCAGTTTGATAAAACTTTTGTTTTTTTTTTCTCCCTTGCCCGGGATTTTGAGTATCTGCCTATTTTTTAACCGATTTTCAACTACCAAGGATTTTTCAATGTGTGTGATCGGTGAAGTTCTCACGGGGAACTTGGAAATATTTTGGCTCTTGTCCGAGAAGAATAGACATCGGACTTCCCCACCTGAGTGAACAGGGAACCCCTGAGCCACACAAACAAACAAAATAAAAAGATTTCGGCTTTTTCCATTTCCTGGGTGGGATTCCAACCCATCACACTTTGATGAAGAGGCAGATGCATAGCCCCTCGACCTGGGCGCCCCCTCCTATCCCTCGTTTTTCATACTATTTGCTATTTCCTGGGTGGGATTCAAACCTCGACACTTTCCTCAAGAGGCAGATGTGTAGCTCCTCGACCTCGGCGCCTTGTCTCCATCCCTCGTTTTTTCAATCATCCGAGCTTAGGTATATGTATACATGTGGGTAAGACAGAGAGAGCTTGTTTGTTTAAAGCAGTCAGCGAAATTGGCGTAGCCCTCAGAAGTTGAACAAGCGGCAACTTTACTAAGAAGTTTTGGAGTCTCTGAGCCAGACCAGATTTGTGTGTGTATGTGCGTGTGTTTGTGTGTGTGTGTCTTAGCAAAGTCTAGATTCAAGAGGGAAGAAAGAGCCAGTGTTGTACGGATGCTGATCATGTAGAGAGTGGTGAAAAAAAAAAAACAGGATGGGAAAAAAAAATACTTAATTGCATTTCAAGTGGAAGGGAAGAGGTCTGTAACGGTGGCTGGCAGGAACGATTACTGGAATCGCGGTTTTTGTATTAGTTTATTTTTATTTTTTTTTGTTTTCAAGAAGGCATAATGTTATATCGTCGACAACTCGATGCTTGGATATAAATAAATAACTCGTTTCGATATTTTCTCAGCATTTATTTATAGTTTAAAATAACACGGCTGCCGATTCACAGAGGAGTGAGGTTTTTGTGTGGTGTTTTTTTGAAATGAGTTATGCGTTTGATCCTCCCCAGATTCCGGTAGCAGCTTTGTCAAGTATCGCCGAGTTGTAGATAAACGGGCGTTTTTGCTCCTCAGATCTTTGCCTCTCAGACCTAAACACTGGCAGACTCCAGTTCTTGTGTTAAATCCGTATTTACGGCCCAAGTGTAGCATAATATATTACATGGCGATTGAAAAGTAACTCCCTGGTGAGCTACTGTGCAAATTATTTATTTATAGATGGCAATTTCTGTTCCTCCCCCCTCCCCCGTGTGTGTGTGTGTGTGTGTGTTTGATCTTTAATTATGGCAATTTAATGTTTGTATCAGTCTTTTCAGATTGGTTTTGTTTTGTTTATTTTAATTTTATTTTTTAAAATATATTTCCAAACTTCATAACGTATCGATAGCTAAATGTTCAGCCATGTTTGTAAGGTTTCCAAATTTCAAACATAATTAGTCAGTCTAAAAAGATGGATATAAACAGATTAAATTCTCACAGAAGAAAGATCAAACACAAAACGCTAAAGATGGTGAAAAAAATTGAGACAAAAATTATAATTATTTATACTCATTTTAAGAAGGGAGAGATGTTCAGTTTTGTGTATTGTATATTCGTGACACGTTTAGAATGAATTTCAGAGACCGAAAGCTGAGAGCGTGTGGGGTGTTTAATACGAGAACACAGTTTTCTCGAGAACAGACCTTTATTACAGATCAACATTCAGTAATCACAACGGAAGGGCTCAGTGGAAAAACTCGTGATGTCACATTTTTGCACTTTTGAGAAATTGTGAACTTCGCCGACTTTGTGCAGTTTACTGTCGATTAAGATGTCTGGTAAACCTCCGGTGCGTTTTAACTTATCCGTTTAAAAAAATTTCGTACAGGATGATTTTACCAGGCTACGTTAAAATATAACAGTATCAGTGTCTGATGTCCTAAACTTGTCCTAAATAGACACCACGAGTTTTTTCATTGAACCCTTGAAATGATACCTCAGTAGGCTTATGGAAATCTACCTGTGCTATTGTTTTGTTTTAAAAGTCTCTTTGCAAGTTCTAGGTCTTAACCTCCTCACTGGCGAAACTCTGAAATTTATGTTGTCTCTCCATGTATGTTTAAATCAGTGACGTTTTTATTACTCTTGAAAGCCCAGTACCCAAACTGCGCCCATGATTTTGAGCTGTGACGGAACAAAAGTTGTCATAGCCAGATAGAAAACTGTGATATGATTGATAAATTTATCATGGCCAACGTTGGGGCGATCAAAGAGTCAGATTTGGCACTTGTGGTGGTGCGGTCAAGTTTCCCATTTTGAAATGTATGGATGGTATTTTGTAGATCGATACATCGGGTCGAAACACCCCATCCCCCCCACCCCCCAACCCAACCCACACACATACCTTTCACCCCCATTCCGTTCTCTCTCTCTCTCTCTCTCCTCCCCCCCCCCCCTTCCCCCTGTGGACGTAGACTAGATCATAGATGTTGGTGGAGAGAGCGGAACAGAGCCAGCCGGCCTCCCTGACCTGGCCTGACCATAGTGTTGGCCCATAAAACTCCAGCCTGCAGCCTGGGACCACTTCAGCTTCCCGAACCCTTCGGCACTCATTCTTCCGTCCTTGCCCACTTCCACCTTTTCCTACCTATCTTGAAGATAATCTACCTATCCAGTCGAAATGAGACGTAAGTCGCTGGGATAGAACGGAGAAATCGGGCTTTGAATATGATGAGGGGAGTCAGACATCGATTTTTTTATTTTTATTGCAGAAATCGAAAGTGTATTCATTTCTGAACAAGATAGTATCGGTCTCAATCTCGATTTATAAATATTCCTTCATTAAAATCGGGTTTTTGTGAGGTAGGTTTGTAGATTTGTGCGTTCGACCGTTCATTTAAACTCGATTTTCTCGGAATTTCGGTCATTGCTGGAGGTCCCTCCTTGTCCCTTTAAACTGCAATATCTCTGGCTAGAATAAAGCTGGCTCAAAACTGTTTACGTCACCCGAAAGAATATGTAACAAGCTTTCATATGATACCAAAAACTCCATATGGTGAAAAAATCGACATACGTCTCATTTTGACTGGCTGCGAGACATTTGAAACAGAAAGGGGAAAAAAAAAAGAATCCCTCTTATCCTTCCTCTTCCCCCAAGGGAGGGATGCGTGTAGTTGTTGCATGAACAACTATAATAAAATAATACATACTAGATATAGTGTAAGGGTAAGGACAGTGGGGGGAGGGGGGGGGGTTCTAAATCCCGTGTGACCCATTGCAAATTGCAGATTGTAGGGTTGACTCACGAAAAGCAAATGGAACTGAATTAAATCTTTAAAAAAGAAAGAAAGAAAGAAAGAAAGTCACGAGTCACATTGACGGTGACAGTCGCAAACGATGTATGCATAGGTCCGAAATGAAACCAGGTCATATTTCTGTCTTAAAAAATATTCCTGGGACCCTCTCATGTATCACGACTTTCTATGGTGCAAGTTTATAGGCGAGAAACTGTATCGTAATTATGTAAAGGAATGATGCAAGAAGGTGTCCAAGGGTATTTTAATATTAAAGATAAACATTTTACTTGACCTAGTTTCGACCTCCACAGGTTGCAACTGTTACTGTGGTGATGACAAATTAAAAATGCGGTTACACGTTTATTGCAGAAACAAATAGCTTTCTGATAGGTACATCAAACCGCGGGTTACCTGGACTTACTTTGACAGACATTAATTACTGGTAGTTGAATGTATATTCTTTGGCAAACTTTCTCTTTACACACATGTGTAGGCAGTTGTTTTTTTTTCCTGTGTGTGATGGATTTTGGGGCCATGAATTCCGTGCATACTCCTCGGTGTTGTCAGAACAACCAAATAAATAAATAAATAAACAAACAAATAAAAAAAAGTAAAAAGAAATCCATCACTCATTCCAGTCATAGTCAACTCCTACCACCTTTCACGACCACCACCATCACCAGCAACACCATCACCAGCAACACCATCACCAGCAACACCATCACCAGCAACACCACCACCAGCAACACCATCACCAGCAACACCATCACCAGCAACACCATCACCCTAGCAAAACGAACACAAACACATGTCCCTCACCTACGTGTCAAGAATGCATCATGTGGTCGCCACCATAACCACCGCATGTTTTACATTACATCCCCCTCCCCCACTCCCCCCCCCCCCTTCCCCCCCCTAAAAAACCCCACATACCCCCGGCTATGAACAAACATAAATACACCCAAAGATCCGCACCAGACGCTTTCTTACCTATCTTTTGTTGTTTATCCATTTTCGTCTCTTCTCTCCATGTCTTTCTTCTATTCTTCCTCCTTGCCCCTTCTTTCCATCTACATACATCCGCTCTGTGAAGAAACACTACGTACACAACACCCAGATATCCACCCAGACTGCCCCATTCCTCTCAGTTATCTTACCTGTCCTTTACTGCACGTCTGTTTTCTTCTCATCTTTCATTCTATTTTTCTCTCTATCCTTCTCCCCCTCCTCTCTTTCTGTCCATATATCCACCGTATGAACACATACATGACATCCGACCCGCGCCAGACTGTTCCATTCTTCATAGTTTCTTACCTGTCCTTTGGATCTGTTGCACGTCCATTCTTTCTTATCTTTCATTCCATTTTTCTCTCTATTCCCCCCGCCCTCTTTCTATTCACATATTAATTATCCATCTTATGAACATACATGACGCCCAGAATATCCGCACCAGGCTGCCCCATTCCTCACAGTTTCTTACCTATCCTTTATTGTACATCCGTTCTCTTCTCTTCTGTCATTCCATTTTCCTCTCCATCCTTCTTTTCCTCCTCTCCCTTCCCATAGGTACTATTGTATAGTACTAGTAGTACAGGACTACCCGTGGCTTCAGTCCACCCCTGCATTCTTCACAGCCGGCCAGACCCCCATACCGCAGCCATTATTTTGCTGGCGTTCATTATTTTATGTACCCACATGGGTCAGTGCCAAATATCAACAAATAAACCCCGAATGCCGACTATCGCTTTGATGTTGGCAGTCCTGGGCTTTCCAGATTAATTGTCTTCCTCTTCTCTTTCCTCGTCTTTTTTCTTTCTTTGACTTTTCTCTTCTTTACTTGTCTTTTCTCTTCTTTTCTTGTCTTTTTCTTTCTTTCTTCCTTCTTTTTCTTTCATCTCTTCTTTTCTCTTTCTTTCTTTTTTCTTTCTTTCTTCAGTCTGTCTTTCTTCTTTCATCTCTTCTTTGTTCTCTTTCTTTCTTTAATTTATTTTCTTTCTTTCTCTGTCTTCTTTCATCTCTTCTTTGTTCCTTTTCTTTCTTTTTGTCTTTCTTTATTCTGTCTCTCTTTCTTTCTTTCTTTCTTTCCTTCTTTCTTTCTTTCCTTCTTTCTTTCTTATGACCTTCAGCTCAAAGATACCCTCCCATCCCAAGTAAGAACTGTGGACTTACCTTATTGTATCTTTTGATACCTTTAGTCTTTCCGCCCAAACTACCCCAGTCCCCCATCTTTTATTATATCAACATGTGCAACCACCCCAGTGCCCCCCCCCCACTCTCCCCACCCCTCCCAAAGACCTGTGCTGGTATGGTGAGCCTGCAGGGATATGTTTTACAAGGGATGCTGTCTACCCAGCACATGAAAGGCTCCGCCGGCCTTTGATGCTTATGGCTTTCTAACCAGTCCAGATAACCATTAACCTGTGAACTGCCAGCCTCCCTGCCGGCCGGCCGGCCTGCCTGCCTGTCGAGCTTCCCTGCCTAGTATAACTAAAGCTTAGCCCTCTGGTCCTTAGACTACACAGTGTACACAATGTCGTCTTCCTGTGGGCAAAGTGGTTTTTGTGAAAGCTCGCTCTTTCTTTTTTTCTTTCTTTGTCCCTTTCATTAATCTTGTTCTTTATTGTATTTATTCATTAGCTCTATCCTTCCTTCCTTCCTTCCTTTCTTCCTTCCTTCCTTCCTTCTTTCAGATATCCTAATTGTTAGTTCCATCTGTCCAATTGTCCTTTCTCGCCCTGCATCTTTCTTCCTTGTCCCAGCATCATCACACGTCCTTTGACACACCTCACATCTGTCCAATCCACAGACAAGAGCTATGTCCCCATCCATTTCTCTCTTACCATCCAAGCAGACGGGTTTACTTTTCCTTGTTCTGCCCTTTGGGCCTGCTTTGTATTATGTTTCTGTTATACTTGCTAATCACAATCTCATATCATTATCATTCCCCCATCATCATTCTATTTCAGTTTATAGTTTTGGCCATAGTGTATCATTCTTGAAATCACCCAGGGGGGCCCGGGGTGTATAAGTAGGTTCTCTGCTCCCACCTGCAAGCGGTGTAAGCCTGCCATCGGTGGGATGTCTCCCATGGAGTGCCATCCTCAACATTCCAGGAGAGACATCTCTTCTCTCTCTCTCCTTGCTCCTGCCTTTTTGCCCGCTTTCTCTCCTCTCTTCTTCTTGACGTGTAGGCGTATGTTACCATGTTTGACACAGTATAGCCGTAATCGTGCTGATGTGTCGTTAAACCCCAACACAACAACAATCATTCTTGAAATTGTCTCAACATATAGGTCAGTAGAGACAAATTTTACAGGAGACGCCAATGACTGTCACTTACTATGTATTTAAAAAAGACTTACAAAGTATGAAGTCTTCAGTGTTTCCTGCAATAGTTGTTACTTCGGACTTCCGCATTTTGAGAATTTCAAAAACAATATACAGAGGACTGGAGGGTAGTTTTCACATTACTTGATATGTGTGTCATATTAAATTGCACGAATTTGAAGGAAGATCGGCCAGCTTTAATTGCTTTATTTCCAGAATGAAGTGGATGGTGCTTTTCTTTCAGTTGGGTGCAATTTCACACGATGCACAAGTGACGCAGAGCGATCCCCCCTCCCACTAGTCCTCTAGTTCAAAGATCTGATCTGAAAAGTTTTTTTATCATGTCATTTCATGGTTAATTGCCTTGTCTCACATCATTGTTCAACTATCTGTTTCAGGAAATCCATAGCCTTTTCCTTTATCTCTTTGTTAATTTTCTCTAGGATTTATTTACTGGTGCAGCTGGCTTCATGTCCATTAGCATCATGATTGTAATGGGAGATTGTTTTGACCACCCCTATTATTTTCCTTTGCCAGACACAACAGGTGTTAAATAAACAGTGTAAAATAGAAGATGAACCACTGAATATTTTGATAAATTTATTACAAGAAGAAAAGAACATTTTTCTTTC